>BDUI01007037.1:29091-46414 GCA_002335545.1 Apodemus speciosus
TACCACAGGTATGTTTTGGGTGACATTTTCATTTCTGACAGAAATATTTCTTATACAGAAAAATGCAAGTAGTTGTACAGCTGGTAGAAGAGTCTGGAAAGACAATCAGCAATAAATGATAGGTTATGATAATTGCTTAAACCTTTCCTCTTGAGAGTGATAGGGGATCATGGGATTGTATATCCGTGTTAAGAATTAGACAATTGGGGGCTGAAGAGATGGCTCAGCACTTTAGAATGTGTACTGCTCTTGTAGAGAATCTGAGACTCATTTCCCAAAGCCGTGCTGGACAGCTTCCAACTGTCTCTTAAATTCCAGCTCCAGGGGATACAACACTCCTCTTCTGGCCTCCATGGACCTGGACACCTGCACACATGTGCATGTACATTAGTGTGCACACATACACACAGAGAAGAGAGAGAGAGAGAGTAAAAATGAGATAATAGATAATCCTTATTTGTATCTTCAAAATAACCATCATAATAACATGATTCAGAATTGAATGAAAAAGGACAGAATTTAAGTATACAGTGAGCCAAAAGCCACAAGGCATTCAAAATTAAATGAACATGGGAAGTTCATATATACCTGTGGTCTCTTTTAAGCAAGACAAGAAAAAGAGTCTTAATACATATAGTTAGTGGTTGCTTATGTAATCAAGCTTTTAGAAAGGAGATGCTTAAAGGGAAAATGCACAGATGACATAATGCCAGTTCAAAAGACCGTGTAGCTTGCAAGGTCTTTCAGTACCAATTGTTATGGTGCTCAATCAAAAGTGTCTGTTAAAAAAATATTGAGGATGTAGGGAAATGTTTCTCTGGATCACATGCACACTGTAGTAAAAGCATTAGGAACTGAGTTTGGATCCACAGCATCCATAGAGGGAACCAGGCATGGCACTGTGGTGTTCTAAATCCAGTGGGAGGAGACAGAGACAGATGATTCTGGGGACTCATGGAATAGCAAGCATATCCCATCCGTGAACTCTGGGTCAATCAATAAAGACCATGTTTCAAAAAATAAGGTACAAATGATCAAGGAAGGTTCCTGAAATTCATCTCTGCACTCCACACATGAAAACACAGGTGTCACATACCCATACCAATACCTGTACCCATAGCCACACATACCTCCACCCTACTCCCATACATACTAGAAATATCAGAGGCACATTGCAAAGATAAAACTTTAGAAACAAAAGACTATGGGAAGAGTTAAAGGTATCTTAGGACAAACATTGGAAGGGATGTGAGGCTTGATAGTTTTTGTCTTAATGTCAGGAAGGAAATACCTGGAAATTTTTGTGTTTGGGTAGCAAATTCACTTGAGAAAAGAGATTCAAGGTACCATGGTCCTTTCAGGTAACAATAATTCATTTTGTGCCACTGGCAAACCATCAAGCCATTTGTGCCTTTGGCACACCATCAGGCCTGTCTCTGGGAGTTTTCCATAGTGYCCTTCACAAGATTGATGAYAGGCAACAAAGARATGTCTACAGAAGTGCAAGGCAAGCATCTATGKGTTCAAGCAAATGGCAGAGCTYACTGGRAGAGAAGGAAAGAGGGGAGTGGCCAGAAAAAGAAAGGGTAAAGGCAAATACAGGCACAGAAATTAAGACCTGACTGACACATTGCTAATAAAGAGAATCAGAGCCAGGCAGGGGTGRCGCACRCCTTTAATCCCAGCACCTGGGAGGCAGAGGCAGGGGGATTTCTTAGTTCGAGGCCAGCCTGGTCTACAGAGTGAGTTCCAGGACAGCCAGGGCTACACAGAGAAACCCTGTCTNCCACCAACTGAAATGCAACAGAGCGTCCTCCTCAGCATTGTACTCTATGACACACCACAGAACACCATAAGGTAGGAATACAGTTAGGGCCATGTGAACCGTGATCTACCATAATGTCCCRTTCATGCTTACGGAACATCAGACAACCYGTTTGGTTCCCCTGAGASTCACTTTATTTTWAAAAGAAAACAAAGCAAAATGAAGTCCTATGTGTAAATTTTATYRAAAGGCTCAAATGAGATTCTGCAGTCACATAACTTAGGACAGTGCTAATTTATTTACTATTAATAAGCCAACATCATCTACTGCACTATACAGTGTTGTTATTTAGTTGGTCTTTACTAAAAGTATAGAAAAATTCACCTRTAAGCAAGAAGAGTATTTGAGGCAGATGTTAACATCTGGCAGCCCATGAAGTTTTCCTATGGTCTCAGTGGATTGGAAAKAAGAGAGTGGGGATATGGGGAACATAGTGAGTGTTTAAACAGATTATCATCTAGAGTTTTTAGAGAATATACCATTTAATGGCCTGTAGAAGGCATGGCTTTGCACCACTGAGGAGCATAGTTACTGTCTGAGTCTTAGAAGATCATGCAATATGTTTATATGACATGGGATTCCGATAAGCCCATGTGTAGATTGCTTAGCATGTCTCTTATCTTAAAGTCCGTTATATGCCACTGCTCTGTCATCATGAAACCTCAAACACAATTCCAAGRCAAAGACTTCAGGTGCAATCTTCCTGTGTGCACTCCTGCTGACATGGCAATCCTGCTCAACCCCAGAGGTCTCACTGGAGTTTCTTGGGTGCAGCTCTCTGAGGGCAAAGGGGTAATGCACTAAGTGCTGGAAAGTGAGATGTGCATAACCAATTATGGCCTTATCGCCAGGAGCAGGAATAGAAGGAGCCATGGCAACAGCTGTGCCAGCAGTGCCAGCATCACACTGTGAGTGTGATAGGACCCTGGCCATAGTCCTGGCAGGTGCCTCCTGTTCTTTGCTTCCACTTGTCTGCCAAAACTCCTTTTATAGAACCATGTTAATCAGATGGACTATCCTGTATCATGCCAACAAATGGCCATTTTTCAAAGGAACTCGGGATTGGTTTCCGTTGTTTGAAACTAGAGATGCTGACTGAAACACTGATGGATATGATTCATAGGAGAAAGGCAAAGACCATGGGCACAAAGAACGGTGCAGTTCCCCAGGCAGGATATACTGCAGTGTGGATGGTAGCTGCTACAAATGTACAAGCAGATACAYRAGAGAGAARTCTTCACAAATAGCATGAGTATCAGATATGAGCAGGAACCCATGTTCTAGTCCCTAAGATAGGGCTGTGGCCTTGAGCAAATTGTGCAAGTAATTGAAAATTGAATCTTCATAGTATAACTAAGTTAAGGAAAATAGCATATGAAACTTTCATGATTGGAGTAGAAGGTCAATAGATAATAGTTTCAATAAGACATAGAATCAGATTCATGGTGCCACAAGGAACCCAAGGAGTATTACATACAGCATTCTTTCTTGGAAAAGCAGGAGCTAGCAGTTCCTTATACATAGACTGCCGTATAAGAAGAAATCATCAACTCCAAAGTTCATTACCCATAAAAATCAAATGAGAAGGATGCAGATGAGCCACACGGGGGAGTCCATCATGAGGCTAATGGATCATCTCCCAGCATCCATTATTGAATATCATAAGGCGCTTGTGAGAGATCCTGAAACTCTAGAAAAYTGAGCATGTTCATTGGAGTCACAATCCCTGTCTGCCACTTACTATCTGAAAAATTGGAACATGCAAATCAATTTCCAAAATTTACATTTTTTCATCTGAAAATAGAAGCATATGTACCTCAAAAAGTTTCTCTCTATGTAAATTAAATAAGATGGTATAAACCCAACACTTATCACCAGCCTTACATTATAACTAGTAAATTAATATCTTTTCAACATTGTTTCACTGGCCCACACAATAGAAAATAAAACTCATCTTGTAATATTTGTGTCTTTGGAAGAACAAGCTATGTATCATAGGAAATCTGGGAGGTTANGACACAACATACAGCCATCCTAGGAGACTCTTTAATGGCTTAAGCATACATTAGTGCCTTGAATTCCATCTCTCAAACAGCTAGCTAGATTAAGTGATAGTTCTAGCTAGTAGATCACTAGCAGATCATTAAATCTCCTAGGGAGCTGTTATTTAGTCTCCATTTTTTTTTTTTTACATATGTACAGTCAACTAGTAAGTTGCTAGTTGGTGCATGGGTAGACGGGGATGGTAAAATCAGTCAGTGTAGATAACAGTTTTAAGAGAACTGTTATGTGTCCCTCATGTTTTCTATAAGACAAATCTATGACAATTTGTTTCTATTTATGAGTAATGTTCCAAAATGGCAAGGAATATTTTCAAAAGCACACATGGAAAGCATAGACTATCAACAAGACAGATGCTTAGGTCCACAGGAAGCCATTGCATGCAGTACAAAATGCACTGGGTCATGGTGCAAATATGAGGTTTCTCTTGGGATTTCTTTAAACTTTGTCTAAGTAATTGAGTCATTCAGAAAATAGAAAGGCCACATTTTAGGACCTTGGAAGCTACCTACTAATTGGTAAAATCAACTCTGAGATGATAAACAACCGGAGATCATACCTTGTAGTTCCTTACGCAGTTCTGAAGACTTAATTTCAGGATATGAAAATACTCAAGGCATATTTAGTAATTACAAGCCAATAAGAAGATCCATCCAGGAGGAATAATTCTATCATTTCTGCATGGCTTCATGTGTGAAGCTTAGAGAATGGCATTAAGCAGATTCCTCTGTCATTAGGACTATTGCTGGTGGTGACTCACCATTTTAACCAGGACTTTATCACATCCTAAAACAGTGGCTATTCTTGTCTCCCCTTTGTACATAGGAGAAATTAAGCAGACTTTATTTCCTASTAACTTAAAAACCTTTCAGAAATTTCACTAAACTTGATCCCACTTCTGAGACTATTTCCGGTTACAAGATACAGTTAAAGTAAACTATGATTAAACAAGAAATGTCTGTTTTGAAATGTTTTTCATTTGCCTGGAAGAGCTTGTCTTGTTGGGTGGAAAATTAATTTGTATTCTYAGTGACCTGTGGTTACTTACAACGGCAAAATSCCATCTGTGTAAATAATAGGGGATCAGCTCCTAAATGCATGAGAATAAATGCTTTAAATTACATTAAGACATTTAATTTTCATGTGTTTCAACAAGTAAACATCACAAAAAYCCCATTATGAATGTACACATGAGGAGTACCAACTGGTGATATGAAAAGTATAAATATATGCTCATAGATAAGGAAGAAACAACGCCATTAGGTATGAGTTACTATAAAACAAAATAAACAGCATTTTCATCCTTTAATTCACAAACAGTTAAGAACATGTAAGTATTTTTATTCTATAAGAGATACCTAACCAGTGATATTACTATTTCCAGAAATAGAAAAGAATACAGAATTTACTGAATTTCTGTTGAGTACAAACATTTCTAACCTTTTAACACAAAATTTAATCAGTCTTGGAATTTTCTTCCACAAAGACTGTGAGAAGGCACAAAAGACCGACAGGCTCAGTCCGGACAATATGTGTCTCATAGATGTGCCAGACACTGTTTCCCCTAGGTCATCTACTACCTCAGGCTCTTACCATCTCTTCATTCTCCTGCTTAGGCCACTGAGACTGGAGCCACACCTCCATTCTTTGGTCATTGTCTCAGTCTGAGACAAGGCTCAATACCAGAGCCAGAATGCCTTTTGCTGGTTTTTCAAGAACATGTAGACAGAAGCCATCTGGTTGGCCATTTGTGCCTAGCTCGTAATTACATATCTTTCTTGTAGAGAATTCAGAGTTTCTCTGAAGGAAATTGGATTGGATGGAGAAACAGAAAGGTATTCCTGAGGGAAACTGTCCTGGCACGTGGGTGTTTCAGGGAAAGAGGGAAACATATGTCTGGGGAAAGAGATTATGTCTGATAGTTTGAGAGTCATGTGGCCACTGCTCACCTCCTAGTACTGTGGAGTTCAGAGTTCATAAACCCTTGGTGCCTGTAGTATTTGTTGGTTCAGTTCCCCTCAGCCTTACAGCCTTATCCTGTGTCCTTGTAGGCACTATGAGTATACAGAAAGTTCCTGGCAGAATGGAAGGACCAGTGCATAAATGAGTTCTTTAGAGACAAAATGAACAGTCAGTGTGCCTGAAGACAGAAAAATACCAGGGGAGACATCATGGTGTAGACTTCAGGAAATGGGATTTGAAATCAGACAAGAAAGGATCATTTACCATTTGAATGATGCTTGGATTCCTTTTTTCATTTACAAAAATAGGACAATTAATAGCAGGGCTGCTGTTTTACAGCACTATTAGTATGATGCCATGRAATGGTGGCTAGAAAAGCGTTTTGTCACCATAACAAAATGGACACTAGTTAACAAATATCACTTCTCCATGAAGGTGAATAACATTCTTAACAACATTGGGCTTTGTACAAGATACCCTTASTGGTAACATTAAATTATGGATGAATGCTAATAACAAAATATCAATTGGCAAAAGCAATTTTTGCCAAATTWWAAAATTTTTTTTGGTATCTAATCTATTTGGTTTAATACATGACTCAAGATAAACAAATTTTTTAYTTGAATTTTAACAAATTCTTGGGCCTGTTAACATAATAGTGGGCTATACCTACCCAGAGTAATATGAATCAATTTTCATATAATTTGTAATAGAGTTACTGTAAAAAATTACATTTTTATAAAATTGTATTTGACTTTSATAACATTCCCTTAACGGGGAACCAGGAAAAAATAATTTGAAACATTCAAGAAATCACCTCTCCGTGGAGGAATYAAGAGATTTGAAAGGTAGAGTTATTGGAACATCTGTCTCAATCCTTGATCTCCTTTGGTGTTGTGGACAGAACCTACAACCTTYCAGCCAAGCCTGGGCTATACCCAGAAGGTGGTCTATTGGATGAGTAATGTGAGCTATGTAGTCCTTTCTAAGGTACCTAGCTATAGAAAAACAAAGCAAAACCACATCTATGACAAGAACRCTTTTATTATAACTAGGTCACAAATTCTAAAGCTATGTTGCTATGTTTCCTGTCACATGGGCTAAAAGGCCTAGAGTACCAAAGGCTGTAGAGAAAGAACACTGCGCAGGGGTAGAGAAGAGAGGGAGAGCCACAAGTGAGCCCTATATTCCCCCTGGCTTTGGAGCCCCTTACTTTTCTAGAGTGGATTTTCTAAGACATCATTACACCTATAGCACATGCATAGATATGTTTTGTTTTTATTGTTTTTTGTTTCTTATAAATGCAAAGGGTTTTTATATTTTATCGTTATTTTACAAGCTTTTCATAGAGCAAACGATTTTTTCATAACCAGGAAATAAAAGTCYAAGAAGCATCACTTACATTGGAAATGAAGAGAAAGGAAGCTTGAGGACTCTACCCCAGCTGCTTTCCAGTCATTTAAGCGTCTGCTTTTATACTAGGTTTAAGAAAGCAGCTGACCCCTGTTGTTGAATTGGGGAAGGCTGAAAGAAGCTGAAGAGAAGGGCAATCCTGTAGGAGGATCAGCAGTCTCATTTAATTGGGACATCCGAGATCTCTCAAACACTGGACCACCTAATAGGAAGCATACACCAGCTGATATGAGGTCCCCAACACACATACAGTAGAGGACTGCCGGGTGTGTTCATTCAGAGATGATGCACATAACCCTCAAGAGACTGGAGGCCCCAGGAGGTTTAGAGGTGGGGTGTGGGAAGGCAGTGGATGGGGACATCCGTGTGGAGACAGGAGGGTGGGGAGGAGGTAGGGGATGTGGAACAGTCAGAGGGTGGATGGGGGTGGGTTGGGAGGGAATAAAATATAGAGTGTAAAAAATAAACAAATAAATTAATTAATAAAAAATAAAACACCCCTGGGGCTGGAGAAATGGCTCCCAGGTTAAGGACACTTGCTGTTCTTGCAGAGGACCAGGTCCAGTTCCTAACATCCGCACTGAGCATCTATTGGCATATAACTGGCCATGAGTCCAATTCCAGGACATCCAGTATCCTCTTCTAGCTTCCAGAGGCTCTGCACAATCATGGTGCATACATGGGCAAGATATAGAATTTTGACACATTTTTTTGAGRACCAAAATTAACCACACATATATCCAAACTCAAAACAAAAGACAAACACACCCTTATGCCTAAGATTCTCTAGGGAAGGAAACAGGGTGCACTGCTGAATATTAGCTCCTCGGATGGCTAATCTCTGAACCCAAGCGAACATGAGAAATATTAATGGTGTATTAATATGAAGCTACAGATTACTGATTTCCACTCACATTGTTCTTGTACTGAGTCTTGTATCAGTCATCAGCTTGATTTAAAATCAGAAAACAAAACCAAAAAACCAACTCTGCAAAGAGAGCAACAGCATTGATAGCCATGGCTTTTTCTTTCTTCCTTTGGTTCAAGCACACATGTTCTCCAGTACAACAAACATGATTCCACTTCAGTGAAATGACAGTAAAATTTAGCCAAAGTGTGAAGTAGTTGGATCTTCTTTTTTGTCATCAAATTAAATTTGTGAATCTCARGAGAAATCCCAGGTTACTGGGAATACTGGGTTCCTTTCATATATTTCTTGTTTTGTTTCCATTATAATGAAGTTTTTTGTTTGCTTTTAATGTTCTTTTTAAAGACAAAATGAATATACATGAATAGAGAAACTAAGACTCAGGCTAGGGCCTCTTTAAGATTCTCCCCATCAGCAGGAAGGATGGGGTGAGGCGATTCTATAGTTTAGGGGAATTATTGTAGAATTTGGACTCAGTTTTAATTGTGAAMGACATCATTTTCAAGTGTTTGGTTATAAATAAGCATGAATATGATRTGAAGCTCTGGTTGATTTTTTTATTCCCTTTAACAACAGGAACACATGTTGGTTGAAATGATAGAGTTAACAGCTATAGGTTATTTTGCTTTAGTTGAGGGAATTAAGCCTATTTATCATCAGCTATGGCCAAGAATGTGACTCTAGGCTGAGTATATAATTAGACACAGTCCTTTTTCAAGTGCAGAAACCTGGAGAAAAAAAACCCACATGCTTTTCAAACACATTTTTTATTCTAAATAAAGAGATCTAATTTAGATCGTAAGTGGGAGATTCGCAAATATCTATACCTCCCAGCTCTGTCAAAATTAACTTACCAAGAGTGATATTCCTGTTTGGCAAATCCAAGAGAGACTGCAGCAACCTAAGACATCCAGATTTCAATCTCTGAAATTTGATTTAGTACAGTCAATTACCAGCCTGGTTTCAAATTATTATGGTTTCCATTTGCCTTTTTGTTACTTAAAAAAAAAATGCTAACTCTTGCTTACTCTTCTCTATTTGCTGTGTTCAATTTCTATTTTGGTGTTGTAGTTCCTTCTACTTTGTGCTTACTGACAATCTCTTTCACCAAACGAGTCACCAAGATCTTCATGTATAGTAGAAATGTGAAAGGCAAAGTACCTTCCAAATTGTCTTTTGCTCACACGGGGACAACTGTTTCTTTTTCCACCCTAGAGGTATGGTGGCCTGAGAGGGACATGTCTTCTAAGTCTTCATTTACAGAGTATCAAAACCTTCCACACTCCAGGCTGCACTCCTGATTTTCTCTCCCTTATGGGGAAATGCGCACAGCTCCTGGCTGTCCTGGACAGTGACAGCATGTGAATCCCAGAACTGACGGCTGTTGACGCAGGTGAAGCCCGAGCTTGTGCCCCTCTCCCTGGAAAGCTGAGACAAGTTGAGTGGAAGAAAGAAGAGTTTATCTAGTTCATGAAAGGGCTGGGCCTGAACCCAGGCCTCGTGGCTCCCTGCCAAAATTTGTTCTCTTTTATTTAGCYTTGGCAGGCTGTAATCAATTTTTTACTTTTAAGGTTTCTTTATTCTTTTTTTAAACTTAATTCTGCAAAAAGCAACACATTCTCAGGAATTTATAGCTTTGTGTCATTATTAAGCAATCAATATCACCCTTGGAAGGGAATTCAATCAAATGTTCTGTCAAGGGTTCTCAGCTACTTCTTGCCAGGTTTCTCAAGGCCCCTCAAATATTCTGGTTTATTATTATATTTTATTATTAATTTATTAATGCTTATTAACTTACTTTATACAAGTCAGCCAACTCTAACCAACTAGACTGGCAAGAGGACAAGGAGACAGAGGCAGAGGAATTAATGTTACAAAGGAACTGATGACATGAGAGATCTTCTGAGCTAGGCAGYATGTTTCTCATTTTGCAGAAGAGAAAACTGAAGCGGGAGACACTAATTTTCCCAAGGATCTACTCACGTGACATAGGTAAAATAACGTGAGTCACTTTGACCCCAAATGTCATTATTTTGAAGCAAATTTTGCAAACCAAGTAAAAAGACTGGGAATGGGGCTCTTTAGAAAGACCAAGACATTATTCACAAATGCTGCTTTTTAAAAGTCACTCACATAAAGAAAATCTTTGCTATTCCTCTGGYCCTTTGACCATTTCCTCCACAGATGAAGGCCAAGTGTTTGAAAGACTCATTCAGTCATGCTAATAATAAATAAAGCAGTGTGACTTAAACTTTTGGGTGGTCYGCCTATCAGATACCCTTTCTCTCCCTCATAGAGAAATGTACACAGGCATGGACACCCTGGAAAAACATAAATTATTCCAGAAACTGTTCTCTTGGTGCTTGGGTGAATTTTGACTAGCTTCAGAGGGTCACCTGATCATGATCAGGTTCATTTGTCATTCACAGATTCCCTGGCAAAGAAGGGCATGCACTGAACTTCAAACAGCAGCCATGCACCACTGATCATTCATACAAAGCTCATTTTAAATAATATTTTATAAGACCCATAACAAGTGGATAATATACACTCCTAGAGACAAGAACACATCAAACTGTTTTTTGAAAATTTTTTAAATTCATAGCTAATGCTGAACCTTTGAAAATTATTAGTGGTAATAATTCAAGTTTTATATATATATATAATCTTAGGAAAATATTAAATAAACTCAGAAATTAGAATATACTTGCCCATTTAGCATATCGAGTTCACTWTCATCTAGAGSTGACTCCAGAAATTTTTGATACCAAAATTTACCCTCATCTCTCTATAGAAGACTGTAAAAAGTAGAACTTTAAAGGGAATAATCATGGGAGTAAGAATTCAGAGGGAAATACTCATGGACATATTTTAATTAGTTATTTATATTAGCTTGTTAGCTTTCAGCAGTAATATTTATAACTTTAAGATTAATTTTTAATTAATTTGACTTTATGTGTATGRAGGGTTTGCTTGTGTRTATGTATGCACACTGCATATGTAGCCRGTGCCTATACAGAGTAGAAGAGGTGGGTCACAAACCCTGGAACAGGCATGATGTATAGTGTGAGCCACTGTGTGAAGGCTGGAAGCTGAACTCAAGTCCACTGACAGAACAAGGGCTCCTAACTTTTTAAACCAACTAAGCCCCCAGTTTGGAACTTTTAAGGAAATGTAGAGCCTTATAACTTTTATGGCTGTCAGAAAAATGTTTTACAGTTCTACTAACAAAAGAAAAGTTATTATTAGAGACGGATAAGGAGAAGCAGAACCTAAGCTATCATGTCTACATAGTGATCTCTGCATGCTCTAGGGCACAAGGGCTAAGCGTGCCATTAGAGGGCATTCTGAGTCTCACAGATGAGGCGATGAACACTCTTGAGGGACAAATGTACAAAAAGCAGCTTAAGACTTTTGAAKWAGAAGGAATGACAAAGAATTGAATAATATCCTCATAAAGGTCTTCATGAAGAACAGAAGTGATTGCACCAGCTGTTTTTTTGCCACTAAAGACAGAAGAAAATAAGTTCGAATTGCAACCCCTAAATATTTAGGTTATCATTGCAAAATGATTTCTGATAGGTGAGATTGTTGGTTTTGAAAGCAAACACCCAGAAAGGCTGTGAGATCTCCTTTGAAAAAGAGGAGGTTGAAGGAAGTGGGGAGTCTTAATCTTTTCTCATGGTTCGAGTGGGACGTGGCACCAGGCAGGAGGGTGGACTGGATGGCTGCCCCGTCTCCTTCAGGTCTCATCACTCTACCAGTATGATGGGCTTATCTGCTAAAAACACCTTCATGTGTACCTCGAGTCTTCGTTCACTGGCACAGAGATTCCTATAATCATTCTAGGGAGATAGAACCACAGTCTTTAGCTCACCACATGAAGCAGACATAGGCTTCTTTTTTCTTAGTAGTAAATTGAAGCACAACAGAGACACATGCAGGGATGTGGCAAAGTGAACCAAAGRCATTTTTTTCCATGTAGTTCACTGGGCTAACAGCTAAGAAATGGGCTCCAGAAGGGTGGAAGATTAGGATCACCCAGCTTCAGAACTACAAAGTTGAGATGGGATTCATGGCCTTTGACTCCCTGCACAGTGACTATCTCATAAACTGTATTTTTCACTGTAAAAGACTAAAATCAGACTTTAAAAAAAGAGTATGTTTCAAGATATATCCAGGTGTTGAAGAGGCTAGAGAAACCACCAAATTCCTTATAGAAACCTTTGGCTCTCTTCATACTATGATGATAAAATCAGGTAGCTTCCCACACTCACAGATGTGTACAACAGTCATCCTATTTCTATGAGACCATTGCCTCAGAGCTCTGAGCACAGACAGAGTCCATATCTCGCCTTATGAATTTGTTACATGTCAACTAGTCATTACCTACATGGGTAAGCTTTAGAGACAGAAAATACTTGAATAATCTCAACTTTCTCAAGTCTTTTTTAATGATCTGAGAGACTTTAGACAAGTAACCTGTTTGTTGCTTCATCTGTAAATTGATGTTTGAACCAGATTGAGTGAGTTATTATCATAGGGTCCACACAAGCATGGCACATACTAAAATCTCTGTAAACTGTAGCAACTGCTGCTATTATCATTGCATGTATCCCAGCACTGGTCAGTTACACAAAGAGATCATAAGAGATAACAGCCTTTAAATTGATATRAAGTACAAAGAGGCTCTTATTGGAGGCAATGAAACCTTTTCCCATTACTGTGAAAGCCCTATGTCTACATTGCCACACAAGAAAGTTCAGGAGAACTGACATTTCCTAAATTTCCTAAGGACTGACCATGTAATAGAGGCTCCACTCAGTGTACTACAGATATAAAGGAGAAGGCATGCTTTCTAAGGAKTTGGGGCCAATCCTTATCCCAATTAAGGGATAGTATCACTTAAACTGATAAACTCAAGATGCTGCCTAAAGRAGATGGATGAGAGAACCAGGAGAGAGGGGCAGTTCAGCTGAATCTACATGCTAAGCAAAAAGGAAGAAAGCTCACGAACATTTAAAACTACTTAAACAGTAGTTTTAAACTGAAATAGTAGGGTACTGGCACTCTAGTTGCAAAGTGTTAAGAGCTCTTCATATAATACATGAAATATTTTTTTATAATGTATGGAAAGAAATCCAGGGCAACAAGATACAATGATTTTTGTGGAGAGATAAACTTCCAACAACATTCTTTTAAAATAACTTTCATGATATTATCAAAAGCATACAATGAATACAAATACATTCCAACCACGTTTTCCAAATGATCAGTAAAATAGGAAACAATTTGTTAGTGTAACATCTCTGAAAAATGATGGTGCTATGGTAAGAATCTACTAAGACTCCTATTCTCAACTAATGATGAGAGTAATCTATTTTATATCCAGTGATGCTTCCATTCCTATAGCTCATCAAGCTATTGCTGTCTTGAAATCAGAGGATCTGTGATTACCCACAGGAGACTCTCAAAGGACTGTGCCYACTGACATCGCCTGGATGGTAGCGTTCATGAGTTCCATGAGTCATGAGGGGCTCATGAGTGGCCAGTGAGGCAGCACAGTAGTCACATGGTAAGCTGCTCATAGTCCTCCATGGTTCTGTGGCTGATCCCTCTAGGTTCTTGTAAGGCAGCCCTTCACCTGTGCTCCTATTTACATTCATTGGTTCACTGAATTAGAGTTGAATGGAACCATTTCTTTGGTCTGCTGGTCCAAATGAATGCTCATTCATGTTGCCCCAGGAAAAGCACACACAGCACATGCCAGGAGCTCCTGCACTATCCTCAGGAGGACCACCTGGTAATGGGTGTTTTCCCAAAGGTTATTTGAGCTGTTCTTCCAAGCACAGAGCCTCCCAGGCCAGCTCTGAATTTTTCTTCCTCTCAAAACACCTGTGATAAATGCTGTGCGCTAAGTGCTCCTTGGAGGCACTTGCCGAATTTTAGTCCCACTTCCCATTTCTACCTTTACTGAATAAAGGACTCAGAAAAGTTGTCTGTAATTGTTAGAATCTCAAACTTACAAGATGTCTGACAGACAGCTCATGCTCAATAATACATTTCACTGAGTGAACTCTTATGACCCCGTTTTCTTGGTTTTATTCCCGTAGCTTTCCATGGAACCATATTTTTTTTCCTTCTCTCATAAGCTTTACACATCACTCCTAATCATTTTTACCAAAGCCCAGACTAGTTTCATTTCCTGGCTGAAGCAAGTAACTGTTTCTTCACCACTGAAATCTCCCACACTAGCATTTAGGAGGAGCCACCGAGAGCCCAGACTTGCTTTCACTAGATTCCAGAGTTGCGATTCAAAAGAACCTTTGTGTCTGTACACTTCATGCCATTCCTCAGATCATGTAGACCACTTAGTCTATGGTGACCCCACTACCTTTATCTCCAGAAACCTCAGGAGTATTTAAATGGTTCTCGGAAATGTCCTTTTAGTCCATTCACCGTCAGATGTTATACCTTCATCCTGAGCCTTATTTTTGTTGTGATACAGGTATGTGGGGACCTGTCCATGTCTTTTCCTCACTTTTCTATGCTTATGAAGACCAATCATTATGCCCTACTTATCTCTTACTCAAAGCACTGAATAAATGTCAACCAGTGCTTAATACCTACCAAAGATAGGGCATAGGATTAGAAAAGATCTAGAAAGTGACAACCCTAATGTTTTGCAACTACATATGAACGGGAAGGACTCAGTTTGTTGCCTGCATCTGTGAAAGGAAAGCTACTAGGTTACTGTGAGTCCTTCCTGTGATTGCTGGTGGAGAACGAGAAGAGGGGAACAGAGATCATTCGCATCCTCCCCCCACCCCAAGCAGCCAAATTATTCAGCAGATGAAAAATTAGCATTTGATCATATTTTAACATTAATGTTCAGCCAAGTCACAAAAATGCTATGTGACAGGATTTAGAAAAGGTTCTCTGTGGTAAGTGTCTTGAGGGTTAGAGGGTAGCAATGCATTTAATGTATTAAGCTGATCGAAATAGTCCCCAAATAAACGCCCCTTCCTGGAAAAGATTGCAGCTCTAATCTGTATTAGTGTTGTTTTGGAGGGAGCCCTGAGTTCAGTACTCTTGAAAAAAGTCTGTACCTGAAGAGAGAGGAGGACAGGTGTTGGTGTTTAGCCAGACTGTTTGGAATGGCGCTGTCTCCAGGGATGGCTGTTTCCTAGGCCACTTTCTACTTCACATACCCTGATTAGACACAAGCTGGATGGGGGTTATGACATCTGAGAACCCAGGACAAACGTGGCTCCTAGCACTGTAATCTGATTTCAGAATGGCTTATGCAACTCACATTCCCCGTGGAGGCTTTCCCGAATTTCTGGATAACTGATGAATATTTCTTTTCTTTCCTTCTTCTTCTTCTTCTTTTTTTTTTTGCAAGGAAGGAAAAACTTCTGCTCATTATTTGACCAAACAGGGCAGCCACCTCTTTGGAGCGAGGGCTGCACATGAATCAGTGATTTTCTGCTTCTTCCTTTCATTTACCTGCTGGTTTACTAGACACCCTGGGCGGCTCTGAAACCTCCCAATGACGTCAATGGGACCGAGAAATTGGAGCAGCAGAGACAGCTGCAATGCACCAAGTCTACTGAGGTTTTATTCTTTTCTCCCAGGGTGACATCCGAGACAGATATTATCTTAAATCAAGCCCTTCTGGCTCAGCACCAATCAAAGGCATTTTATCACGCAAAGCAGTAAAAGCTGCAATTAGAACATTGGTTTGGCTTTTTTCCCTAGGAATATTTTCTTCATGGCAATTAATAATGCAATTAAACAGGAGAATGCTCACTAAAATATTTAATTAAAATATGGGGACAATTTTTCTTTAATGTTTCATTTATCACATTATTTAAGAGTACTCTGTAGTTTGCATTTAAAAATTTAGGCACTAAAAATACCACCTTTCTCAAAAACATAAATAAAAGACAATGTCTAAGAGACGTCCACATGTCAAGTAGCCAGAAAAAATAGTGACATATAGGGCACTGTTTGCCTTTCCTTTAAGGACTCAGTGAATCAAAAGTCCTGTGACAACTGACTGAAAAGAAACTGACATTTGGTGAATTAACATGTTTTCACAATCATTCAAAATAAAAACCAAAAGGAAGATAAGAGAGCCAGTTGCTTTTTGTTGATGATAAATACAACATATTATTTACTGGTTTTAAAACTCTCTTCTTAGGAATAGTCTTCCATATTTGATCATATAATAGCATATTGAAAGTAGAAAACATTTAACACTTAATGACAGTTTAAAAAAAGAGGTCTCTAATCTTTTTTTCCTCTATTTTTAAAAGACTACTAAAGATATCTAATGCTCTCACAGTAAACGTAACTAATAAAAAAAACCCTTCAGGCAGGGTTTCTGTTTCTTTTCCAAGTTTCTGACGATAGCTAGGCATAGAATATTCTTATCAGGGAAATGGGTGCAGAGCCCACGGCAGCTGTGCTTGCCCTTCTACCTGGGAGGCGTGTCGGCAGATGTTAGTGTTCGTGTGCATATAACATGGAAAAGAGAGAAATTTGCGCATAGCAGTGCAGAAGGCATCAGTGTGAGTCTCGGGGCTATATAGCAAACAAACTGTATCTAAAATCCACTGGTGGAGAAAGTCAAGGTGGGCAAGGGTGACAGGCGATGCTTTTCGGCAACTGCCCACTATCCTGAAACCATCGCCATCCACTCCTATGCTCTCTTCTGAGCTGATACCACATAGGACATAAAAACAGACCTAATAACAGACACCCCCCCCCCCAATAATGAAAGGCCATTGTATAAAGACTTGGACTTTTAGTGAGGAACAAATAAGAGGGCATGTGCTTAAGTGTCAGCCCCAGAGTTTGGGCTAGGGACAGTGGAGCACRACAAACACCTTGCCAAACGGGTCATGTTTACCCATGGTGCGGATCTAAAGTGCTCTTTATTATTTGGATCGAAACAAATAAATTTCCATTTAAACACTCTTTCATGAACTTGTCTGCAAAACAGACAATTTAGTGCGACTGAGCCTCTTAACTGATCCACCACTGGATTCTTCATTTATGCTTTTAGCATAATAGTATTTGGACAGACATAGAGAGGTAGTAGACGTGCCTGTACACCAATCCCACCT
>BDUI01007038.1:10771-21177 GCA_002335545.1 Apodemus speciosus
TAAATAGAATAAAGATATTTGACCTGGGTGTGGTGGCATTTGCCTATAATCATAGCATCCAAGAGAGCTGAGGCAGGAGGATCTCATAATCTACATAACCAGCCTGTATGACACAGTGAAACCCTATTTCAGATGTCTTCACCCTCATTCTGTATACATCACRCCTTGTCCCCTGAATGTGAAAGATGGGCAGCATGGAGTGAGCTCCTGTAAGGCTTTGCTATGTTATAAAAACAAAATACAGGGCTGGAGAGATGGCTCAGTGGTTAGGGCACTGACTGCTCTTCCAGAGGTCCTGAGTTCAATTCCCGGCAACCATCTGTAATGGGATCCAGTGCCCTCTTCTGGTTTGTCTGAAGACAGCTATAGTGTACTTATGTATATAAAATAAATATATCTTTAAAAATATATAAAAAATAATAAACTAGTTTATTAAGGAATTCATTACAAATTTGAAAGACTGCTTTAAGACTTTTGAAAGATTTTATATATTTTTTTAATTTCTATTGAAAATGTTTTGCTACAATATTATTTTGATTATATTTTTCCGTCCCTCAAACTTCTCAGATCCTCCCCACCTTCCTAAACTTACCCCAACTTTCAAAAAAGAAAAAACCCCAAAAAATAGATGGCCAACACAAAACACACTCTATTGGTTTTTTTGGTGTACCTTTAGTTTTACTTTGGTGTTTATCTTACTGATTTTCCTTTAGTTTGTGTGTTTGAGTTTTTGTTTGCTTGTGTCTGTAGGCTGCTGGGATTGAGCACCTCTGTTAGGTGAAAGCAACAGTATATGATAGGAAGGTGAGGTTGCACTCACTGTAATGTGCACAGTGTCCAACTTGGTGCTGCTGATTGTTGCAGGGGTCTCCCTCCACCAAGCGCCGGGGTCAGATGTTACAGCCCATCATAGAAGGAGAAACGGCACACTTTTTTGAAGAAATCAAGGTGCGTATGTAGAAAAGTTTCTTTCTCATTACGTTCCTAACAGGAACATGGGAAGTCATGGCCTGTGTGGCTCTGCTTGGTTGTCATTTTAGGAAGAAGAAGAAGATGGTGTCAGCCTCTCCTCTGAGTTAGGTGACATCTTGAGCACAGCTGTGCACACACAGTCGTCCTTGGAAAACTCAGAATCTGATGCTGAAGAAAATCCAGAAAAGCTGGCTCGGGACCTCTGCTCGTCCAGCACTCAGGCAGCGTCTGTGTACGTACTCGGGCTTGTGACCTTAGCTCATCTGGCAAGAGTGTTCACGGGGGCAGATGGGAGTTCCGTTTCCTTCCTTTTTTTTTTTCCTGGTGCTGTGGATGGAACCCAGGGCCTTGTGTGTGGGAGACAAGTACTGCATTCCCAGACTTTTCTTATTTTCCATTTTAAAATTGTGTATGCGGAGGTCAAAGGACAACCTCATGCTGGTTCTCACGTCTTCCTTGTTTAAGGTGTAGTCTCTTGCCATTTTGTGTTGTCTCCACCTCACTTGCATAGAGTGATGGAATTACAGATGTTTAACATGTTTGTCATTTTATATGGGTTTCAGGTGTTGAGCTTGTACATCAAGCACTCTTGACTTGCTAATAAGCCCATCTCCTCAGCTGTGGTTCCTATTTCTTTATTAAGTATTTCAGTCAAAAGTTGTATTCAATTTATAACAAAGTTATAGGAGCCAACTGAGAATTTGTCTGTTCTTTATTGGCCTACTTACCTTTAGACGGATTTAAGTATGTGTATGTGTGGATAATTACATGTGTTGGGGGCTTCTGGAGGTCAGAAGACTGCATCGTGATCCCCTTGATGTGGAGTTACAAGCTACTTTGAGCTGCCTGATACATAGGTGCTGGAAACCAAACTCAGGTCTTCTGCAAGAGCAGTATGTGTTTTACCTGCTGAGCTATTTCTTCAGCACCCATTCATTTTTAGTTATTTTTATGTGTATGGGTGCTTTGCCTATATATTTAGGTCTTTGCACCAYATGTGTGCCTGGTGCTCCTTGAGAGTCAGGAGAGGTCTTCAAGCCTCTGGGACTGAAATTACAGATATCTATAAGCCACCCTGTGGGTGCTAGGGTCTGAATCAGGGTCCTCTGAAAAAGCAGCCAGTGATGCTGTTCACTTACTGACAATGGGGGCTTGTTGATTACTAGCTGGCCAGATATTTTTGAAGAATTTGGATTATAGGTGTACAACACTGCACCCAGAGTTTTTATGTGGGCTCTGAGGATCGAGTTCAGGTTCCTCAGAGTTGTGTAGCAACCACTTCATCAACTGAGCAATCCCTCAGCCACAGGAAAAAGTTGTTGTGGATTTGTTGTGGATTTAATTGTATGTTTCTAAAAACTGCAGCCAGGGCTAAAACCACTGTTAATATAATGAAGAACCTGTAGCATTTAGTAATGTCTTGTCACCATTTTAACTAGGCCTGAATTACTGGAACAACTTTGGAAAGCCAGAGCTGAGAAAAAGAAACTACGGAAGACGCTACGGGAATTTGAAGAAGCGTTTTATCAACAAAATGGAAGGTTTGTTAAGCATTGGACATGTTGAYRTCTTTCTCCTTTAACTCATAAAATGCATGTTAATATAGTRGGATACATGGCGACAGAGGAGTAGATGCTTGCTGACAAGCCTGGTACCAGCTTGACCCCCCAAGACCTACATAGGGGAAGAAAAGAACCAACTCGTAAGTGGTGTCTTCTGATCTCCATAAGTATGTCATAGCATATGTGCCCTCATGGTCCCCACACTAAGAAAAACCTTAGATATATTGYTTATGGGGGGTTAGCCTTCAAAGTAACATTACAGGGTAAGACTAGCTTGGTGCAAGAACATTTGCCTAGCATTTGCAAGGCCCTTGAGTTCAATCCCCAGCACTTCTATTTAGAAGAAAAAAAAGTAAAGAAAAAAAGAAAATAAAATTTTTTCATAACTTTTTTTTTTGAGGCAGGGTCTATCCTGGAATTGACCAGGC
Organism: Apodemus speciosus; assembly: GCA_002335545.1. Classification (NCBI taxonomy): domain Eukaryota; kingdom Metazoa; phylum Chordata; class Mammalia; order Rodentia; family Muridae; genus Apodemus; species Apodemus speciosus. The sequence goes on from BDUI01007038.1 coordinate 13,734, forward strand.
CGGCCTCGAACTGAGATTCACCTGAGTCCCAGGTGCTGGGATTAAAGGCATGCACCACCTCTCCTGACCAATTTTATAACTTTTTTTGTGCTCTCAAGACCTGTTGTTATTAAAGTAAAGGAAAAGTCATAACTGGAGTAAACATAAATATTTTATACGTTTTCCTGCAGCAATTTTCTTGTTTGTAGTGCTGGAGCTCAAACGTATGAAGCAAATACTCTACCACTGAGCCCTATCCCCAGCCTATGGTGACTTTATTTTGTTCAGAAGTGATTGTAAACTGACCTCTGTCGAGACAGGGTTTCTATATAGCCCTCAGTATGTGGATCAGGCTGGCCTCAAACTCAAGACCGTCTTGCCTCTGAGTTGAGGGGTTATCAGCATGCACCATTACTCCCTGGTGGATCCCTTCCTGTTCTGATAAGCTTGAGTTGCCACTGTGCTGAGCTGTTTGTCGGGTTATCCACGTCACTCCTGGAGGTGTAGGGGTGTGGCTCCTATAGACCATTGTGCCGTATGCCTTTATGCCTTTATCTGGTGTGTGGAGTTGACAGCTGGGGAGAGGTACAGATTGGTACATCCCTGTGAACAGCCAGTCCAACCAAAAATTAGCAGCTTCAGGCTCCTCAGTGAAAAATGATAGAGGACGCCAAATGTCTTCCTGTGGCTTCTGTGTACACACACTTAAAAAGTGRTAGTGGCAGAATTGAGGTAAATTAAGTCTCAAAAGTTTTCTGAGTAACTGGATGAACCTACCAAACCAGTGGCTATAACAGTCTCCTGGCCCCTGCTGGCGTTTAGAACTTCATCCACATGCATGATTTAAAGAAAATACTGGGRAAACGGCTAGTCAGCGAGTGCCTGCTGGGCAAGGGTGTGGACCCTCAGAGCCCAAGCCGGATGTGGTGTATTAAGTACTGTATCACTAAGCTTAACAGCCCGCCAGCTAGCTTAGCTACTCAGCAAGCTCAGGCAAACTGCCTCAAAACTCAAAGTGGACAAGACACCTAAGGTTTACCTYTGGCTTTCTCTTATGCATGTACATGTGTAGAACATATGTACTCATAAAGAAGTGTAAGAAAATATAAAGGCATTTTCCATACACCTTTAGGTTTTTTGTTTGTTTGTTTTTTCGAGACAGGGTTTCTCTGTGTAGCCCTGGCTGTCCTGGAACTCACTCTGTAGACCAGGCTGGCCTGGAACTCAGAAATCCACCTGCCTCTGCCTCTCAAGTGCTGGGATTAAAGGCGTGCGCCACCACCACCTGGCTTTCATACACCTTTATATTGAAAGAAAATTATACTTCTGTAGTTTGTAATTAAACCGACCACTCACAGGATGGTTTACTGAATGTATTCAATGACTTGTGGTGGCCTTGTAGCACTTTAAAGAGAGCGTCCTGCCTGTTGGTGAGTGTGTGACATCATTTAAGCAGGCAGTAGGCACAGCTTCTCTGTGTGACTTAGTCCAGCTTAGTTTGTAATACTATGCTCCATATTAGAACAAAGTTTGGAGTATTTTTTTGTTTGGTTTTCTCGAGACAGGGTTTCTCTGTGTAGCCCTGGCTATCCTGGAACTCACTGTAGACCAGGCTGGCCTCGAACTCAGAAATCATCCTGCCTCTGCCTCCCAAGTGCTGGGATTAAAGGAGTGYGCCACCACCGGCTGGCTAACTTTTGAGTGTTTTACAGAGTTTTCTCTTCCCTAGGAATGCCCAGAAGGAGGACCGTGTCCCAGTGCTTGAGGAATATAAGGAATATAAGAGAATCAAAGCCAAGCTTAGACTTCTTGAAGTTCTTATCAGCAAACAAGACTCTTCAAAATCCATATGAAATATGTTCCTTGAAAGTTGACATCATAAAGTGATTGTGTCCCTGACAGTTCACCATGTGTACTTGCTCATACTTGCGTTCACCGCGTCAGGCGCTCAGAGAACCCCATGTTGTCCTTGTTTGTGGTTCCAGTAGGGCAGGCAAGGAGAGCTGCTCCTCATCACCGCAGCTGCTCTCCACACTTAGTGAGCACGCAGGCTCCTTCACTGCGTCCCTACAGGCACATCTGTTAGCAAAGGACAAGAAGTTTATTCTTTTTACTTCAAGAACTTTGGAAATATAAAGCTTTTTTTGTTTACTTTGGGTTTGTTTTTGTTTTTTGTTTGTTTTGTTTTTTGCATTACTGAAGAAAATTGAGAGGAAAATCTTCACACTGAATGAAATTCTTCGGTTGCCTTTTCTTATAAAAGGACTGAAAATGTAAAAGAATAGCCTAGAAGTGTGACATATGTAACGGTATTGTTTTCTAGACAACCAAACTGAATTTTCAAATCCTACATTGGGACACCTTTCTGTGTGGTTCCCAAAGTGACACCTGCACAGATAGTACTGAGCCAGGGTTTGCAGTTGAGTGGTCACAGCTCCTGAAGGAAGACCACAGCGCAGCCCTGCTTAGTCATTGCAACATTACACACATCATTCACAGAGCTGAGTCACACCACATGCTGCCTACAGGACTTCAGGTACTGTCACCAGCTGGCAATGCCGACTTGTCTGGATCAAACCCTGTGCTGTCCCCAACCCACCTCCAGACAATGTGAGAAAATAGCTATGCCAGTGTGGAGGGACGCGGGTGGTGCTCAGATCCGTGTGTCAGACGGGCCGCAGAAGAACGAGCACACGCCAGTGTTCTAAGGGCTAGACCACTGCAGCTTTCCATGTCTATTCAGGGCCTTCATCTCCAGGTGAGCACCTGGCGCCTGCTGCTTGCTGTTGAAAGCAGCCGCTCACAGGAGGTGCAGTGGTGTGCTCCTTGGTGTAGACTCTTAGCATCTTTTTCCCTTTGGCTTTGCATGGCTTTTCAGATAATCCGCTAATCATTTTTATGGGATAGTAACTTGTATTACAACAGATGTGGGTCAGGCTTAATCTAAGTGGGTCGTCCCTCATACCCCACCTCCACCCCGGTGCTTTTTTGAATTGATAAATGTCTCCCATGCTTTGCATGTAATGACTCATGCATGATTTTCTTCTTAATAGTTTGTTTCATACAAATGGAATTTCACGACATCTTTAATAAGGTGAGGAAAGCATGAACCTTGAACGCTGCCACTATTATTACACAGTAAGAGCAGGAAGTAGTTTGATAATAAATAGTGTGTCTAAGTACTTCACATTTCACATGTGTGTGCAATGCCTTTTTTGGGGAAGAGGGAAAATCCAACAGTAGTGAATGTGTAGTTGGAGGCTTTTTTTTTTAAAGTACTGAATCATCCAGCCTTGTTTGTGTAGTTTCCTTTTSATAATGCTAGGTCATTCATGATGTATTTTTAGAAAAGTAATTAAGAATGCCAAAAAAACTATCATTTGATTTGAACCCATCATGTGGTGTACTTTTTAGGTTTTTTTCCAGACAGGATTGCTACATGTAATTTTATGTGCACTGTATATTTTTATGAATGTTTTATTTTGTATACCACATGCAAAAAATGTTCATGTGCACTATTTAAATGTTTTAAATAATATATTCCTTCTCTATGACGCTAAATCTATTTGAGTACAATATTTTTATAAGTCTGTAGCCTGACTGGTTTCATTGAGTTACAGCTGCTTCATAAGTTGGTCGTTGAGTGTTAGTTTGGGCTGAGTAGAGTAGAGGAGTGGCTCGCACACTTCCATGTGCTCGTACTGACTCATGGCTAGCAGTGGGGATAGTTAGGCAGCTTGCCAGAGTTTTACTTTGGTACAAATAAAAATTATATCTATATATAAATACTATATAGATATGTGTGTCCACCGCATACTTACATTGCTGTGTTTATTTGGCACCTCATTGTACAGACTTTTATAATAAAAGAACTTGACTGTTCTAAGTCACCGTAAATGTAYGTTTGTTTTTCTAGGCGGTATTGACTGTTCTAGGCTTAAATTATCCAGTGATGATGTCAGGAGACACAACCAGGCTGCTCAGCAGGTTCGCCAGCAGAGTTATGGGGAGAAGTCCATGTCCTGCTTTTGTTTTTAAAGATTTATTTATTTCAGGACCTCTGGAAGAGCAGTCAGTGCTCTTAACCGCTGAGCCATCTCTCCAGCCCCCAWATACTGCTTCTTAGAACTATTTAGAGACGCTGCAGAGAGAATACCCAAACTACCTTCATTTTTATTTTCCAGACAGTTTCATTATTTCGGTCTTGAACTTGCTATGTAGGTCCAAAGACTTTGAACTCTTGTTCCTCTCTGCCTCCCCGTGCCAGAGTTAGTCATTTCTTGTTGCCGTGAATTACTGCATTCAAAAACAAACACAACACCTGGATGCTCCTTGCTTTGAGGGGGTGGGTATAGTGTTTAAGTTCCTTTGATTACTAGGCACGGTGAGACACACACACCTCCGGCCAGGCAGAAGGACCCGCTAAGCCCAGGACTTCCAAGGCAAGTCTGGGCAACACTTTCTTTTTTATATATATTTGCCTCAAAGTTTTAATTTTTTAAAATATTTGCCTTATTCATGCTTTAAATATATACCCTGAGCATTTCTGTGTAAATTGAGTGTGGTGGTGCTCAGACCCAGAAATGTAACGTTTCCCTTCAGTCTCTAAAATACCAGCCATACACAACTTTCCAACAGGGGCGTTCTCAAAGCACCCTCCTCTGCAATTTCCAGACATAACTTCTTAGGCTGCTAATGTGCTGCCATCTATTCTACTTTTAGGAGACTTGAAATGCTGTTCTAGAGTTTGTTTTGTATTTGACTTTTGAAGAGTGGGAATTATGTTGATATATAATACCTTCTTGGAATTTTGTGACTTAATATCTGTCCAAAGCAAGTGAGACCCTGGGACATGAAATGGTTGAAACTGCTACACAGTTCTTGTACTCTGTACCTAGAGGAGAACCATCTCTGCCTCATCTGCCCTAAAGGTCTACCCCCATGGGTGAGAAGCATTAACTTGTACTTTCCCTTTTACACCCTCAGAATTTAATAGTCGTGATAAAAATCCTCTGTGTGTCCATGTGCAGATGGCGGGAAGCACTTGATTCTCGGAACTCATCCTTTTATAAGTGACAGCTGCTTCAGTGCTTTTAAAATCTATCTCGGTCGCAGACGTACTCAGCGCTTAGCATTTGCAGGCTGCTGCACTCAGTCCCTAGCACTGAGTGAGAACAGTGATGTGTGCTGGTGAAGGTGGCATGTTTAGGGGACAATACAGTAAATGCCCCCAAGTATTTRCTAGGACCCAGGCTCCCATGCAGTCTTACCTCCTCYACTTGTCAGCGTGCTAGTGCAGCTTTCTCATCACTTGGTTCAGTTTTAAACTGATGTAGTGTAATTCCTTCTCAAGCTCCACCGCATATAAGAAGAGTCTAGGGGAGAGTTTAGAAGCAGACTGGCTTATTACTGTGAGAGGGAGGTGGGGTGACCAGCTCCTAAAGCGCATCCCACAGGGCACTTCAGCAGTTGCTGGAAAGCTGAGGACAGTCTGCTGTGCCCCTCATCGGGAGCTTCCACTTTCAATGTGTATGCTTTGCCTGTATGTCTGTCTGCACCATATGCATGCCTGGTGCTTGAGAGGTCAGAAGAGGACGCTGATCTCCTGGGACTGGAATTAGAATGTGAGCTTATCCTATGGATGCAGGGAGTCAAGCCTGGGTCCTCAGGAAGGACAGCCAGTGCTCTTCATCACTGATCCATCTCTCCAGCTCCCTGATCTTACTTTCTAAGGAAATGGAGTTGTGCGCTTTTTGAAACTGCAGAAAATGGAGAATTAGGTATAGCACATATAACTCTGGCTTAAAATAATGTATATAACTTGTGTCCCGTGTACCCTAATTGGTACAAGTCACAAATGCTTACTCTCGGAATTCCTGCTGAGTGACAGGCTGGAAATCGCCTTGGATTTCTGTAGAATAATACTTTCTTTCAAGCTTTTCCTTCCACCGGTTCATCTGCTCTGCCTCTTGGATCTCCTGTCAATTTAGAAGACAAGCACAGGCTGAAGACCCCAGGCTCCCCACAGCTTGGCGTGTGGTCTGCTCTGAAGCCTGGGCAAGATGGGCAAGGAAGTACAACTTGCTTACCAACCCCTCTCCCTGCCTATTCCTTCTGTGTCGCAGCTTCTCTTCTGGGTTTAATCAGGACTAATGTACTCTTTTGTCCCTCCTTTTCAGTGCTGAGTACTGAGTCCAGAGTCACATATGAGCTACACTATGCAGGTGCTCTGCCCGCCATGAGTCATACCCCAGCAAGGCCGTTCTTTGCAGGTTTCCTGCCAGATTTGCACTGAAGTGACTAAGACCGTTATAAATATCCACTGCCTTGGTTAATGGTCTGTGTGTACCAGTGTCATGTACCCAAGTTTCTTACACTAGAAAACAAATGTGACTGCCCCTTCCTGCTGTGGAGTCCTCCTGTGAACCACCCTTACCACCATTGACTTGTCTTGTGTCCAAGTACACTATTACATTTCAGCGTTTTTCATGTGTGTGTGCATGTTAGGATAACTTGCAGGGTCATGTAGGTTCTGGAGTTCAAACTCAGGTCGTTGGACTTGATAGCAGGTGCCTTTACCTGCTCAGCCATCTTGCCTGCCTTATTTTTATCAAATTTACGGTGGATAAAACAAATTTGCAGAAATTAGAAACAACCTCCAGAAAGGAGAAGGCCGGGTCCCCAGGTGTGATCCAAGTGTTCAGTAAGCTAGATCAGGGTGACCAGAATCCGAGGCCACCTGCGGCCAAATATCACGAGAGAAGCTAGAGTTGGCTCAGTAAAGCACTTGCTAGGAAAACAGGGACCTGAGTTCATATCTCCAGCAGCCAGATCAAAAGCCAAGTTGTGGCTAGTCCGAGACAATACTTCTGGACTGTGTACATGCTCACCCTCACGACATACCCACACATACATGCATAAAACCCCAGGTTTGTGAAAACTGACATGGGTCCTTTTAATAGAAATGATCTATTTCTATTAAATCCTATAAATAGATGTCTCCATTGTTCTTTAAGCCGTTTACTGTGGCAAATTGGAAAGGCTCTCGATTATGAGAGATATATTGGAGGTAATAACTGTTGCTATAAATTGTTTCTATAATCAACTATTATAGCTATCACTTGGTTTAGAAAAATGAATTAAATGAATTAAAACTTACGCTTTCATCAAAGCCTTCTTTTCTGGCTCGCTGGGCCAAGTCTCCAGTGATTTTCCTCCTAGAAATGCAAAATATATGTGAATAAAAGGGCATGCAACCAGAACCAGCAAGGGCTGGGCTGCATCTTATTTCTGATGTCGCTTATTAAGAAGATGTAATTGCCGGGCGGTGGTGGCGCACGCCTGTAATCCCAGCACTCAGGAGGCAGAGGCAGGTGGATTTCTAGTTCGAGGCCAGCCTGGTCTACAGAGTGAGTTCCAGGACAGCCAGGGCTACACAGAGAGACCCTGTCTCGAAAAATCAAAA
>BDUI01007041.1:16254-28716 GCA_002335545.1 Apodemus speciosus
CATAAGTGTCAGACCTGTGATGCTGAATGAAAGGGTCAACCAGGAAAGGCTGGAATTATTTTCTCAATATTTATTGCTGTGTAATCATGAAAAGTTGGTTAACCAGACTGACCTAGTTAACTAATAACTAGTCATAAACTGATCTGAYTTTTCCTGGTTTAAAGGACTTTGGCCATATGTATGTCTTTAAGGTAAAAAGACAAACACTCATCTCCTTAAAGGAATTATCTTCATTAACTTTCTGTCCAGGATTCCCTTTCTTACCTCCACCAGGCACCACATCTCTTTCAAATATGCATAACTTATATCCAAACTGTTGCTCCAGGACCCTGGGTAATGTCTCCACAGCAAAGGTGTACTCCTCTCCGCTCTCAGGGTGACACTCTTTCAGGTAAGACACAAAGGCATCATATGTTTTACCATCTGTGAGATAAAGTGGAATCTTTCAATTTGTGATCATGAGAAATAAATTAAGTAAAACCCTGTGTGAAAGTTATATAAAGAGAATTATTGGTTGTCAAATTTCAGATGCATACCAAGCAACCAGTGATCTAAATATCTTTTTAAAGCCTCTGCTTTAAGACTTACACCAGAGAGAGAGAGAGAGAGAGAGAGAGAGAGAGAGAGAGAGAGAGAGAGAGAGAGAGACTAACAATCATGACATTAAAGCATATATGGGGATCCCAGAAGACCCTCACTCCAGTATTGGGAAGTGAAGTTACACCTTCACTTATTCACTTCAGTCAACTCTACCACTTCAGTACTGAGGGTTTCACTCTCTAAAGGCCTTTAAAACACAATGTTAAGGCAAAATAAAATAAAATAAGAGACACAAATCAAACTGAGACTGTACCTCAGAGCATGGGAGAAATATCAAGGATTCTTTGAAGAAGATGCTAGCAACAAGGAAAAAAGAGGCCATAGATTTAGAGGAGAGCATTGAGAAGCATACAGGAGACATGAAGTTGTAAATATGTTATAATCTAACACACACACACACACAGTACATAGTTAGGTTAATTTTTCAGAGGGTAATAATCTTGAAATTTGAAGATTTGCAGTTACTTTTACAAACATTGAGAAGCATAGACCATTAGACATGATCGCCACTAGGAGCTGATGTATCTAGGAGACTGGAACAGAGGTGATGCTGTCCCCCTCCACCCCTGCTGTGTTCCTCCAGGTACATTATTTGGCCCCCTTTTCCCAGTTTAAATGATGAAAGGGACAACAGAAAATTCAATAAAAACAAACTTTATTGGGTATAAATGATATCTCAAGTGTGTACTGGTGTGTGTGTGTGTGTATATGTGTGTGTGTATGTGTAAACACACGCAGACTAACAGCACAGGACACRTGAGGAGACAGTTAACAGACATAAAACATCAGATGAAACACACCTGAAACGTCACAAGTACAGGGTTGCACTTCGCCCATCTCAGTGTAACCCACACAGCATAACCCCCCCCCCTCCGGACTAGGAACCAGTCTCAAGGATTGTGAGCAGTATCGTGCAAATAAAACGAAGACCAGTGTTTCCTGTGCTAGGCGTGGGCACAAGAACATGAGCTAGGATGTCCCTGTCACAGCAGCATATTACCTGTTAGTGTCTCATCTCTTTCTGCTATACGTCTATAGAACAGAACCAAGTCAACTTTGTAAATGACACACAAAATCACCAAGCACACTGCTACCACAGAGGTGAGAACAACCACGGTTATTCCTCTCGTAAAGACATGGCCTGAGATATCAGGTGTTTCTGCAGAAAAAATGAGAGAGAAAAAGGGAAATCAGGAATCAAAGATGCAACCAGGTTTTCGCACCCTCATGTAGTGGTGGTCAGTTGTTGCCTTCRCTCTGATGGAGGTGTCTGTCTCCCCACACTCGTCTACACCCCACCTCGCCCCCGTACTCCTGCTGGTCGTCTACAGTGGGAAAGCTTTTTAATTCAAYTTGTAAACGTGTACAAGGATATCCAAAGACACGCAGTAAAACAGCTGCTCAGGCCATCKATACCTGTGGAATTTAGATTTCTGAAGCAGTTACATGCTAGGATGGGGTACAGAGGACTGGATCAAGAATCGCTGTTACTGGATGAGCCAACAGTATGTTGTCTTCCATGGGGGCACACTGAATAGAGAAAATGTGAGTTTCCTGTATGACTACATCAGTTGGTTTGTGTTTTAGGAAAGGATCCTTGAGGCTTCTAATCCCTAGTATCTTCATGTGCAAAGTACAAATAATAAATGAGCCTCTTTCTTAGCTTACAGTTGCTAACAAGCAAGACACTCCACAGAGCATATAACAGTGCCTGACACAYAGCACTAAAATTTTTGACAAAATTTTAGGCAATATACTCTTCAAAACAGTCATGTCCCCCAGATCTATTCAGTTTGTATTCACCATAGATAAACACAAAAGAGCAAAGAGGGATATAAAAAATTAATTTCTTAATAGCCATCCAAGAAAATGTGATGGCCAAGTGTCAAAACCCTCTGGGGAGGCGGGAGAGATGATTCTGCGGTTGGGTCCAGGGTTTGGTTTTCTCAGCATCTACTTAGAGGCTCACAACCACCTGTAACTTCAGTTCTAGGGGAATCTGACTCTCTCTTCTAGCTTATATGGACACCAGTCTCACATGTGGTACACGTGTTTACTATCCATACTCAGAGAAATATAAAAGCCTTTTAACCCCAATGTTTTTATTTAGCTGCAGTTAAACGTTAATCACATTTCATTTCCTCATTTGACTAAGAGCTCTTTATTGATTCATAGTATACTAATCTTTATAATGATTCTAATTTTTTGTAAACGTAGACAGTGCTGCACCAACTYCCTTCATATGCATKATCTTTTTCCTTTTCTTTCACTTGTTCTCCAGGAGGAAATACTAACGGTGTGGGGAATTCCACATCAGACAGTATAAGCTTCACTGAATATTTTACCCTCCTATGTGGCACACTTTAAAGAAATAATCTCTCCAGTAAAATCAGTAATTCCATTAAGTAAACAATAATGTATATGTAATAAGCAAACTCTTAGAGGTCACACTTTGGGGTTCCTACATCTTTGAGAGAGATCTTTGAATTCCTGATGCTCCGGAGACAGGAAGATCCTATTCTCCAGGTGACATACGTGAATTGAGAGGAGCAAGGAGAGGCAGAGCCCCTGAGGTTGCGAGAGGTGCTGAGCTGGTACTGAACGGTGCCGCGGAAATACAAAAAGCATCAGATAACAGAAGAAGGAGGTTAGTGTGCTTCTGTTTCACAAGTGCACAGACCACACAACTGATGCTCACGTGACAAGAGAGGATGACGAAGGAGCTCCCGGTGGGAGGGAAGTGTGTGGATCTAGAACTATAAGCTGTGGCTTTTGTCACCTTGTTCTGTGACCTGGAATGGGTCTCTTYCTCTATGAAAGCTTGTTGTCAAGACTGGCTGAAACCACAGAGAGCTAGCACAGGACATGTCAAGAAGAGCAGCGTGTCTCATACCTTTTCTCACTAAGATGAAGCTTTTGGTGTCTGTGGCTTCTTCATTGGCCACAGTGCAATTATATAAAACATTGAGATACTTTTCAGTAATTTTCTGAATTCTCAGTATGATTGAAGCATGAAGTTTGCCTTCATAAGTCCTGTAACATAAGAAGATAATTTAGCAACAGGCTTTGTTCGTGAGCCATTTGTCTACCCAGGAGAAGGGACTTTATATGTTTAAAAATAATGAAAAAAAGCATCAGCCATGTTTTTGTTTCTGGTATGAATTAAAATTAAAATTAGTTTCCTGCTCCTCAGAGAAGCAGCAGAATTCACAGAGTGGTACCCTTCCCCTCTTTCGGTTTTCTATTTCTCCCTCATAACGACTTGCAATTCATTCCACACCACCACTCCTACTAACTGTGGCGGGCCAGCTCTGCAATCTGCAGCTTTCACTGCTGTAAGTGAATCTGGGGCAGCCAGAATCTAGGAAGAAAGGATGCCATTTGGCTTACAATCCAAAGGCATGGCACAGGCAGGGCCTCTAAGCCACTGCGTACAATGGCAGCAGGGTCTGTGGACTTACATATGTGGTCTCTCTCTTCCATACTTTAAAGCCATCAGAATTCAATCACAGGGACTTCACTCTTGTGGCTGTTTGAATAAGAACAGCCCCCAACAGGCTTATAGACTGGAATAATTGCTCACCATGGCGTGGCATCATTTAAAAGGATTAAGAGGTATAGACTTTGGGAGGAAGGTGNCATAGCAGCCTTATTTATAATAGCCAGAAGCTGGAAAGAACCCAGATGTCCCTCAACAGAGGAATGGATACAGAAAATGTGGTACTTTTACACAATGGAGTACAACTCAGCTATTAAAAATAATGACTTCATGAAATTCTTAGGCAAATGGATGGAACTAGAAAATATCATCCTGAGTGTGGTAACCCAGTCACAAATGTATTCACTAAGTGGATGTTAGCCCCAAAGCTTGGAACACCCAAAATACAATTCACAGACCACATGAAGCTCAAGAAGAAGGAAGACCAAAGTATGGATGCTTCGGTCCTTCTTATAAGTGGGAACAAAAAACCCATGGGAGGAAATACTGAGACAAAGTGTGGAATAAATGCCTTTTWAAAAAAGAATAAGTTGGCATGGTCATGAAGTCTCTTCACAGCAATAGAACCCTGACCAAGACAACTACCCAACCCAGTCAAACAACATTTCAAAGGCCTCACACTCTTAAGGACAGAGTGGGTTTATTCCATTCTCTATACATTCAAAAGACATTGGGAGTCAGACTCCTGTAGGAGCACAAGAGATGACAAATAACATCAAAGCCACATCAACCAGATAGTCTCAGTGGTTAAAAGAACAGACTGCTCTTGCAGAAGACCTGAGTTTGAGTGCATATGCCATTTTTACTTTTGTGGCACATTAATAAAAATAAAGCACTTGACATAGTTCTCAAAATCCAAGAAACTATGGCACCCTTTGATTGCTTTCTTATGAGGAGTTTGGGGACCTCCCCCCAGACTCCGACTAACCTGGACCTTTATAAAACGATGCTAAAACACTCACTAACATTCTCAAAATACTTCTTTCYTCAAGCTTAGATATGTACAGCAAATGTCTGCATGATCGGTCATGTTGGAACATGGTAATAATTATGATAAGCAAGTTATAATTACAATTAAAACTAACTTAAACTTCCCATCAGCCACCCAGGAGCCCAGCCTCTCTTCTGCTGTGTACGCCTGTGAGTTTTACAGCTTGCACCATTGCATCTCATATTACGTGAACATACCATGTTGTCTCCTTCCTATCTTCTTGCACGTTAGGGTCTGAGCTGTACTCTTTGCTGATGCTCCAGTAAAATAGATCATTTTTATTCAGTAAAGCACTGCAGTTCAGCTCCACATCTTTTCCTAGGTAGAAGTTGATAGTCTCAGTTTTAGAAACTTGGTAGTCTCAAGTTTAGAAACTTGGTAGATGTTTCAAATACAACCAGTGTGTGGCTGAGTATTAAAGAGCACCACATTAAGAAAAGAAAATTGAAGAGGCACTTCATTTTAAATTTTAAAAAAATTACAATAACAGAGAGGAATTATGTAGCAATAACTAGCCATAACAAAGCAACTAACTGACTTCTATTTAAATATTCACCTTTAAATTAATTATAATTTAGAGGGTCGGTRGACTTTCCAATCTTCAAATTAGTAGACAGTTCCTAGCCAAWGTCTCTCTTAAACTACCAGAAAAAAACCGAGATAGGTATACATACAAACCAATTACTTAAAATAAGAAAGGCCTTGCCTCACAGGGGAAAGAAYAAGAAATGGTGAGATTGAAGTTAGGAAAGTCTCTCCCAGGTAAGTAAACATGAACAGCCATTCAATTTGTGAGGAGCACCATGGAGGTGAAGTAAGCAGGAATCCCACAGAGTAGAGAGTCCAGTTCTGTGGGACATGAGGGCAGCTGCACAGCTCTCTAAGTGCTTGGGTAGCACGAGGCTTCAGAGACTACTTGCAGATGTTTCCAATAGGGCCATAGGAGAGCATGTGTTGCTCAGCCGGGATGTAAGCCATTCACGACTCACTGACAGCTAACAAATTGGGCGTGCTTGAGTATATGGGCCAATTGGATAGATATATGAATTAAGCACTGGCTGAAAATAAGACACGAAAACATTTATTTTCAAGTAATTCTTTGCTATACACATAATTTTACCATTTTTATTAAAGATAAAAGCAARCCTGTATGCTAATGAAATGTGTACTTGTTTGCTTTTTATGTAAAGAATTAGACATTGGCTGAATAATTGGCAATTCATGCTCTGAAGCATCTACAATGTTACTTAGAAATGTTCACGTTTTGATTTTATAATCATCAAAGCAGAGACAACTTTACATAAATATGTAATACAAAATGGCGGAAATGTATTTAGGRACCTTTCAGAAATTCTATTCCTCCAACAATTTTTTAAAAAATAAAATTCAACTCTACAACTCAAACAGCCAATTTAAAAAAGAAACACTTCGACACACAATGCAATCCAGGGGTTCACTAAYTTAATATAAGCTCAGGAATGACAGGAGGTAAACACTAAAAGTTTTGTTATCTGATCTTTTGTTTTGTTTTGTYTTGTTTTGTTTTCTGTAATTAAACCATTATGTTTCTATAAGACCACAAGCCTTTCTAAGCACAGTAAYGGGAATGAACCTCCTAATGCACARCTGGGAGGAGGTATTYGGTTCTCTCCCACAGTGGTGCAAAGGAGGGACRCATGCCTGGTGCACAGCGTGCATGTGTGCTCAGGATGGAGCACGAAGTGGGGTTATACAAGTCAGCTCCATTGACTGTTCCTGGAAACATCTTGGCTTCTTTGTGGTTTTGATTTGGAATTTCCTGACATTGTGCATTCAGAAAGCTTTTACTTTGCCAGATTTTTCAAGGTCCTCAAGTTCACCTATGCAGCCCCATGTGTGGTCTTAGCTCACAGCTTCAGAAGCGGTGTTCTAGCGGCAAAGGTTTGCAACCAACAGGAGTATGTAATTCTCTCTGACCCTGGCTATTTAAGTGCATGACAGATTGGATATAGCATATCTGCCTCCAGCCACCTCAGCTGAGTTCTRAGCAGACTGAGAGAATGATGAGTTGTTTGGCCTGTGTGTCAGTTATTCAGTTGATACCAGGGAGGCAACATTCCTGTACATTGGTAGGAAAATGTATCTCAAAACACTAGCTCAAATATCTGGTTTAGAATATGCAAATTTATTCCATTCCTYCCTTGTTTTTATATTTGAAAGAAATTTCCTAATTGTACACACATTMTAAGAGCTGTCTAGACCAGCAGCTCTCAACCTGTGGGTCAGGACCCCTTAGGGATTAAAGGACCCTTTTACAGTGGTTGCCTAAGGCCATTCTACATGTCAGATATTCACATTATAACTCTAGCAAAATTACAGTTATGAGGTAGCAACAAAATAATTTTATGGTTGGGAGGAGGTCACCATAACATGAGGAACTGTATTAAAGGGTAACAGCATTAGGAAGGCTGAGAGATCCTGAAAGCATAGCCAATTCCATCTATGGCCAAATATTTAAACTATAGAACAAGCTTGATTTATTCCTACAGAGTATTATTACCAAATTTTCATGCTTTGAAAAGTCAATAGAGGAGAAATAGGTGGACTAAAAGCACGGCTGAGAGTGTAGTCTACAAACCATAGACAGCCCCACCAATTTTGAACAGAAGTGGCATTTAACTGGTCTAGAAGATTCAATAGTCAAACAATGACATGCTTTTCCTCATTTTGTAATATTCCTCAATAAATATAAAATAAGTCGTATGAACAAACAGTGAGCCAGATTTACTCTTGAAAACTCGATAATGGCCCCATTTATAAATTCAGAAAGCACACATCGTAAAAACATACCTAGYTCTACACCAACCTTCTCAGACTTTGATCCAAAAATAGCTGGAGTTATTTTACTCTCCCCTAAAAGGAAAATAAAATGAACAAACAAAAAACCCATTAGAATTGTCTCAAGTTTCTCTAGGACACCTCTCTGTTAGGATGTGATCATCCCATGAAACAGAGAGCCCAACACTGCACTTCATGATTATCCATGATTTTATTTGCTGTGGTTTAAGTGACSCAAAAAATGTCAAAYAGAGCACTAACTTGAAATAACCAACTTGCAGTTTTTAAATTGTGTGCCAGTCTCAGTTTTCCACCCCATCCATCCAAACTAGGACATGAATCATCCCCTTGTTCAGTGCATCCTTGCATTCTATTCCACCAGCCTAATCATCAGGGTATCATGGYACTTGTTTTCAAATAACCTGTGCTCTATTTCATCATGGCCACAAAGCACCAATGTAGCAACTTTGACAATTTTGCTTCTRCATATCATTACATTTTATTATTAATTATTGTTGTTAATCGGCTGCTGTGCCTAGTTTATAAACCAAATTTTGCCAGGGGCACCTATGTATACAGAAACATAGCATGGATCAGTTTCGGTTCCAACTGTGGTGTCAGGAGCCCCACTAGGTTTTGAGTTTTATCTACAGGTAACTTCAGTCATTGCTACATATTGGCTTCTGTCATGATCTTATTAACTCTTTATTAACACAGCTCATATTATTGAACCTTTGTTGCCCATTGTATCTTCCTATTGCTGAAAGCATTCTCCATCTAGAGTCCTTTGAAGTCAAATATTGGCTTCTGCTCAGTGAACCTAAAGCTAAAGAAACGTCTCATCCAGGGAGGTACTGAGAGGACCAGATGTTTAGATCATAGACGATGGGCAGACACTGGGAAGCACTTACCTACTCTACACACCTCCCTAMGTCTATCCTTCTCTCATTGAGGGACTTAACAGAATATATGAAAACTAGATGAGCCATGTGAAGCACCTCTCCCAGGCCCCAATCCTACTCTTGAGGATGTGAACTCTCCAGCTCTAACCATGTCCTGGGCGCATTACCTCTACTCAACCCTGCTGTACAAATCTGTAGACCCAGTGCCATTACTGTCCCTAGTGATTTCTGGTCCTAACCTGAAGTATATAAGCTTCTCCTATTCATGTCATTATTGTCAAAATGGGTTTAGGTGCTATGGGGTGTGTTCCTGATTAAAACAGTGAGCCCAGCCCAGGTTTCCTGTCTCATACATAGTCATTTACTCTCCAGTCAACTGGAGGTCTTCAAGGCTGGAGAAGTGACTTGTCAGGCAGGAATGGTTGATGTTCTAGGAGGAGACTTGAGTTTGAATCCCCAAAACCCATGTAACAAGCTAAGCATGACTGCATATGCCTGTACCCCCAGCACATGAGGAAAGAGACAGGCCAATCTTAGAAGCTCCATGGTGAGTTAGTCCAGCAACATTAGCAAGAGATGTGTCTCAAGGCAATGGCAGGTGATGTAGACAGAATGGAATGACATTGGATGTCCTGAACCACACAACACATCATACATACACACTCACAGGTAGTCTCTTGGTCTGGAATTTTCTAGAACTGCCAGCCAAATAAACTTCTATGATTTATAATTTTTATAATTGGCTCAGTCCATGGCACTCTGTTCTAGCAGAAGAATATGGACAAAAGAAATTCATATGTGTGATTGCTTAAGCAACTGGAGAAAGGAAATTTATCTTGTATTATCCAATCATGCTATAAATATGTCTTCACAAGAAAGTCGGAAATGTCAGACTCTGGGAAATGCATATAATGATAGAAGTAGTGGGGGAGGAAGAGAATAAGGAGGAGAGAAGATGAAGAAAAATGAAAAGACTGGAACATGTGTGCTCTTGGGCTTGAGGATAAAGTAGTATGTAGTTAAGATAGACAGCCCCTGGATACTGGCAAAAGGCAGAGAAATATATTTCCCCCACACTCTCCAAAACTATACAATGCTGCAGAAACCCTGACTTCAACTCAATAAATTTATTTAGACATGTGACCTCCAGAACTCTAGATCAAGGTGTGCACTTGTTCAGGACACTACGTCTTGAGGTGCTTTGCTATAACAGTAACACGGGGGCAGCTATCAAAAAGCATCAGGTGAAGTGCAGAAGAAACATGTCAGTGCAGTGGATGTGATGGAGCAATCTGTGAGCTTGTGGGTTTGGTTAAACGTGTCATTCACACTGAGTTTCTAGGTTACAGGGACAGTAGAGGAGAAGGTCATCATTAGGGTCATAGTTATACAAAGTATCTTCAAACAACTGAGGAGCTTTCATAGAGGAACAGACCATCTGTGARGTTTTCAAAAGCAAATGAAAAGCAGTCAGGAAAAGCTAAAGGCAGCAAAATGGACTCTAGGAAACCTATCAAAATAATTGCACACTCAAATTTCCCTATAAGTTCCCACAAAGGTAATAGATGGCAGGTTCTTGGCTGTGCCATCTGAAGTATATCCCCGTGCAGTGCAGTTCAGTTAAATTGCCTCTCAGGTCCCTGTCACCATAGAGTCCTGGGTCTTTGATTGTCCTTTGGGCTTGGGGTAAATTGRGCTATGTGCAAAGCTCCCCTCCAACTAGCACACAGTATCCTTGTTTTGTCAGCTGCCAGCTGCTCTCCCAGCCTYCTCCACCCCTTCAAAGTGCTGTCCCTCCAACATCCAGACATGGCAAAGTCTTCAGCACTTGTCTTTCAACTACACAGCACACCCTTCAGCCTCCCTGACAACCCGTTTCATATAGTTACAGCTTCAGTGCCTAGTGCCTCTCTAGATTGGTATAAAATTYCTTGACTACAGTGTATCCCTGGCTTTGGTGAATTCTCCTATGTCCTTTGCCTCCCAATACTAAGTATAGCTTATTGAATATAGTCACTGATAAATATTTGTGACCTCAATAAATATTTGTTAAATGAAAACGGAAGTTTAACAAGATCCTGCAATTTACTCAGATTCTAAACACGAACAARCTGACTTACAAGARGTTCATCCATGTAAGCTTATGTTTGCTGCTAAGAAAATGTGTTTTCAGTTGGTTTTATGGGAGCCCAAGATAATGCTTTTAAACTTCAGATTTCAAGTGGTGTTGTATTCTCAATCCCGAGGAGGTACCCTCTCCCCCTCAAGTAACTTCATGGTAAAAGAAAGCACCTGCTTCTTTCATATGCATTTGCTTCTTTGGCAAACTTTCCCTTACCTTCAATAACTGTTATATTGACAGTCTTGGTGATGTTGTACTGTTTCCCATTATGGTGGACAGAAAACACRCAGGAGTAGTAACCCTCATCTCCAAATTCGGCATCCTTCAGGATCATTGGGGTTTTGGATATTTCCTTACAGTTCTGGTTTTGTCAAAGCAAGTGAAAATACTTTAAGATACTAAAGGCAGCATAGCTTTAATTGTTCACATCCCTAACACTTAAGATCTTTAGAGATAAAGGGAAACACAACAGATGGCCAGCAGTCCCTAAGTATGTGTCCCAGCACCTCACCCTTGYTTCCATTAGAGCAGTTAAGTGCCCTGTTATCATTGCCACTAATGAAGAGAGGGCTCTCATCACCCCTATTACTTGGTGTCCATACACATACAAAGAGAGAGACGGACCAACAGAAACAGAGACAGAATAATAAAGAGCAAAGTCCCTGCTTAGGTGAAGACTACCCATGAAACACACCTCTACTGCATGACACTTTGACTCAATTCTGTGTGTAAGGGGAGGGTCAATGTGAATATGGACAGAATGACTCAGAGGACTGAGCAGCGCTTGCCCGCTCTGGATTCTTGATGTCCTGTACCAAAARGCATAGGTGGCCACATCCATAGGCCAACTTCAATCTTTCTTTTTCTCTCCACATGTTACAGTAGCCAATAATAACAAAAACATAGCCGCCATCTATAAACCAGGCCTTGATCAGCCACTGGCAGGTCCTGGACAGTGCAGGAATTATCAGAAGAGAAGGTCTGATAAACTAACTTCGACCACGTGGCTCCGTTCCTCCACATTCCTAGAAAGGAGAACCTAATGCTCCTAGACTTCACCTCTTGCTGGATGCTGCTGGGGCCTCTGTAGCTAGACCCAGGCAGTTACCCAAATGTCTTACAAAGTGCCCATGGGTACCTCATATCTGCAAAGTGTTTCTGGGTATAAGTAGCATTTTAAAAAACCCAAACAGATTCTTTTTGATATATACAAAATGCTAGAGGTCTTCAATTTCAGTTCCAATCAGACCTTTTCTGATTCAGCTGCCTTGTACCTCAGGAAGATCACAAACACCTCACAGTCTGAGCATGTTTGGCCTTGTGGTCAGATGTTGAGCCACAAACAGACCTAGAAACATGCATTTCCTATATTTAGGTATTTGTGTGTTGGGGCTTCCTTTAAAACCCAGAAACCGAGAATCCCTAATTTACATGTACTGCAAAATGTGTATATTTAACAGGAAAAGAAGGCAGGTAAATTCAAGACTGAGTCATATGTTTTGAAAACATTTCAGATCAGAAGCTCCCCTGC
>BDUI01007042.1:27752-44444 GCA_002335545.1 Apodemus speciosus
ATGTAACTTTCAACTGTAATTCCAGAACTTAGCTGCTGCAGTTGGGGGATCCCTCTGAGGACACTGACTATCTAAACTTGATGAATCCGTGAACTCTGGGTTTAGTGAAAGACTCTGCTTCAACTTCTGGCCTTTATACAGGCACACACACACAGAGGCACACACAGGGATTCACAAGGCACATACACAGGTACACACACAGGCACACACACACAGAGGCACACACAGATACACACACACAGCCACACACATATACACCTATAGGCACATACACACACAAGCACACACATACACACATAGGCACATACAGGTATATAGACACACAGGCACACACACATATACACATAGGTATACACATACACATATAGGCACACACACACATACACACAGGCACATATACAGACATACCCATATACACATGCAAGCATACTTACAGGCACAYGCAGGCACACATACATATTGTACGTGACTACGTGCATAGCATCCATGCAAAAATATTTTTATTACATTTATTTGTTTATTTTTGTTTTGTGTATTGATATATGTATCTGGAGAGAAAGAAAGGAGAGACAGAGAGAGAGAGAGAGAGAGAGAGAGAGAGAGAGAGAGAGAGAGCCACTAGAGGCCAGAACATGCATTTGAATTTCATTAGAAATGGAGATACAAATGGTTGTGAGCTGCCTGACATTGGTTCTGAAGACCAGCAATTCTCTTAGCTGCTAAGCCACCTTTTGAGGCTGTACATATATTATCTGCTCTTAGTTGTCCTGGAACTTGTTCTGTAGGCCAGGCTGGACTTGAACTCACTGAGATCTGCTTGTTTCTGACTTCTGAGTGTTGGGATTAAAGGTATGAGCCACCACTGCCCAAATACCTACATTCTAAAATAAGGAAAAACTTATATATTATTTTTGCACAAATCTAAAAATATCCTGAAAGTTGAAGTAGAAGTGTGAAATTATATAATGTCACTTAGTGAGTTTGTGCAGTCAAATTATGTACAATATATTTAATGTAAAGATTTATACAAGTAACGTTGTATAGACTCAACAGGTTATATGTAGGAATACATATGTCTATAAGATACATAGATGCCTGAACAATTGGTGAGAACAGAGGCCATGAATTTGAGGGGGCATGGGGCGGGGTGTATGAGAGGGTCTGAACTGAGAGAAGTGAAGGGWGGAATGACACCCTTAAAATACAATCTCAAAACCAAACAAAAATCTTGTTTTAAAAGAAATCCAAATGCCCAACATGTATGATTAGTCTTATGATCTGCAGGGACTTCATTAGAAAGCCTGCTAATAATAGCTCAGCTCCAGGGTTTGAGTAGGGCTTTAGTGAGATTTAATGCGTGAAGACAGACAGGTGGAGTATGACTGATGTGAGTTCATATTTGGATGCTGGGACTTGATAGCTCTGGTTAGCTCACTTAACTAGTAGGATCATGATGCCTCCTCTGTGAAGCTGCCTGTCCAAGCTGTGAGGCTTTAATGTTTGTGAAGGAACAGGTGAGGCTTAGAGCTTTCTGGGTCAGTAGGCAAYGCCTCTTCTTCCTCTCTGGCGGGGTGGGGGGTGTGYGTGACACCTTCCTTGAGAAAGGTCTCACAAATCTTCTAAGAAAGGTGACCACATGTGTTGATAGATAGTSAGGCTTTTGCTGCCTTTTTGGAAAAGCAAAACAGAGCTTAAAAAAGTTTGCTGTAATTCAAGACCTGCAAGTACTCAGAGGACTTGAAAATCATGTCATAGAGTTTCCTTATTATGAATGGTTTTGAAAATTTCTTTTAAATTCTCTCTCTCTCTCTCTCTCTCTCTCTCTCTCTCTCTCTCTCTCTCTCTCTCTCTCTCTCTCTCTCTCTCTNTCTCTCTCTCTCTCTCTCTCTCTCTCTCTCTCTCTCTCTCTCTCTCTTGTCTTTAATCCAGGGGTACTGTGTTCATTCCTAAAAGTTAAATGAATATCACCACAAATGAAATAATTTTGTTTTCTCAGAATCATATGGAAAGTCTATATGACTGAAAAACAACACAGAAGACCATCCCAAATCTACCTTTGAGTTTATTCAGTCTATTACCAGACCTAGGTGCTTCTCCTCAGACAGGTGGTTAGCAGACTGGACAATATGTATCTTGTCAATTATATCAGATAACATGGAGGAAAAAGGCCCCATACTTGTATTAATTTTCACTGTTTATGAAGGTCTGGCATGCACCTTATCTCATTGATATTAAGGCTAGCTCAAGGAAATATGGGAGGAGTTATATGGGGGAGGGAGAAGAGATATAATGAAAATACATCCAATTCATGTGTAATACTACTTTTTTAAATCTCAGAAAAAGAGAGGTTGAGTCTGATGTATCAGGGAACCCGTGGTAGTTGATTCCATTCATTAAGTTGACTGGAWCAGGAAATAGCAATGCATCTGGTAGAACAGATGAGCTGAGTGACACATGGGAGGGCTCAGCACAGCAGGTCCCTTTTTGCCAGTGTACACTGACATTAGCCCATTTGTTCAGGGCCTGAAGAGAGCAAGAAGGAACTTGCCCCCTTTTACCCTCCATGCTTGAGCTGAGCCATCTCAAGTTACTTCTTGTGACTGGGTTGGGGTTTATACCATTGGCTTCTCCAGTGTTCATGGTTTAAGCTTTACGATGAATTGTAATGCTGGCTATCCCAGGTCTCTAGGACCAGGAAAAGTCTCAGCTTCAATACCCTCATGAGTCTCCTCCTTTTAATAAATTTATTTCATATTTGATTTGCTCTGCCTCTGCGGAGAGCCCCAACACAGACCATATCAGACTACCCATTTTTCAAGCCAGGGAGTCTCAACCCATGGGTTACAACCCCTTTGGGGGGGTTGAATGACCATGGAAACACACACACACACACACACACACACACACACACACATTATAACTCATAACAGTAACAAAAATACAATTACGAAGTAGCAATAAAAATAATCTTATGGTTGGGGTCACTATACCATGAGGAACTGTCTTAAAGAGTTACAAGATGGAGAACCATGATCTAAACTAAATATGAGATGGGCTCACTTGGAATTTAAATGGGGAACAATGTCAAAAGATTCCATCCAGGAGTCAGAAACTGTTAAATCTTTCTGAATATACAGGACATCATATGGGAAGGACCTGAAAGAAAAGGAAGCTAATGACTCCGTTGGAAGAAGGAGCCATTCTCTCAAGAAGCTCTTGGAGTTGTCAAAGTGCTAGATCGAGATGAACATCCAGACCTTGTGATCATCAGCTTATGGTACGTTCACTCTTCATGAATGCTACTCCCTTATCCCCTCTCTGTTCAGCTTCTCTTCTAACCTGGCTAGTTAGGATTCCCCCAGGAATAAAGCATGCTGCAGACATGCTCCCTGAACCTCCAAAGAAAGCACAAGGATCCGGCATGTTCCTCCCTTCCGTCCTGMCTCCCAGTTGGGTTGAGATGTCTTCAGGGGCAGGAAACTGTGGCCGCCTTTTAAAATTCATAAACCTGAAGAGTTTTAAGCATGATGAGGACTTCAAACATGAGCGTGGTTACTCGCTGCCAATGGCAATTTTTCAGAGGGGAGAGGGTGGGTGCGGGGTGACTTTGAGATAATACCAGGAATGTCATAGAATCAGTGTCTCTGGCCATCAAGGCTGGGAGATTGCTCACTCTGGAACCTTTTATGCCTCTTTTAATAACCAGTTGATGATTGACCATGCATATGAAGGGAAAGATTAAAGATTTCTTTAACAAAAACTTTTGGCCTGAACTTCTGGCATATATATTTACAACGGCCAATTATGAGAATAAACGTTAAGAAATAGGGTTTGGTAACATGTCTTACTCCATCTTGCTCAGGCAACTTAACGTGCATTTTTAAACAATTATAACACTGGCATTTTTTCATTCCTCTATTGAATATGAGCAGTGCATGTCAGTATTAGGAAGATCTCCAGGAGAGAGTCTATTGTTATGGGGTCAAACTGAGGCAGACATCTGTTTGGAAGACTCAGGCTCATCCCTCATTTCCCCAAAGCACCTCATCAAGGTTAAAGAAGAAAAATTTGGCTTCTCCTTTTATGTCTCAGACTCCTAAATCTATCTTGAACTGTGCAATTGTGTTTTCTTGAGAAGTTGGAGCCAAGTGTGGATCAGGTGTCTTTGCTTTACCTGGCCCTGCCGATGGCAATAATCAAGTTCAACACTTAATTGTCAAATTTCCTGTGTTGCCTTTGTGCTGTTTAGACGGGGTTCCAGAATGCTTGTAAAGACTGGGCCATAAATAAAGTAAGATTGCACACAGGGGTTTGGAAAATGGAACTTTTACGAAGCCCCAGACGCAAAGMAGAGGGACTTCAGGGTGAAATATTTAATTACTTCATCATTGGAAACTAATTACCAATCGGGGACTGTTTTCATTTCAGAACAGAGATTGATTAGCAGGATCACGAATGCTCTAGTTTCCTTACTACTGATTACATCTTTCACAGAAGAAAAATGGGTTCGTTTTAACAAGCTCCAGTCAAACTAGACACAAGCAAAGCTCTCGAAGAGTGATTGCCCAGGATTAGTGTTATTCAATAGGCAAAGGGGTATTGAGTTCAGGCTTTTTCCTAGTTGACTATTAGAGATAAATTTTGCATTTGGGATTTCCTCTCCTGCAATGGGTGAAGTTGTATTTTTCATTCAGGAAGTTAATTTGTTTGTTCCACAAAGCGTTTCAATCAATGTTATACATGTTCAGGCCTGGGGCCTTGAGGCTAAGTTTTGTTCCAGATACTGGACATAGATATATTGTTTAAAGACAATATTTAGAAAATTAGGGCCTCTATAGCAATTTTGTGATGCTGAAATGTGCAAGCTGTGGCTACTTGGTGGATCACCATGGCGCCCGGAAGACAGATTCAGAAGGCGCCGAACGTTTTTTAGTTGTATTCAAATACATTGTTGGGCATCCATTGTTCAGGCTTGCATCTTCTTGCCATTATGTCTCCATGCCACACAGGTGTTCACCTACCCCATGCTCACTTACCTTTGCCCTTGTCTAGTCTACTCTGTGGAGAGATTGGTTTAATCAGTGTGTCTACTGGTCTCTCTAAAGATGGAAAATCATTTCAGTACCCAAAGTGCAAATGGGCWGTGGGTCTTGAAATAACGCTGCTTAGACAGCTAGTCTTCCTGAGGGGTTGGCAGACCCTGYCACGGGTATTATCATGGTGTTCTCTAATTCAGTAGGGAGAGCTTCTGGAAGAAGCAGGAAGCTTGGATTCCAGCTCTGGATCTACCATTTATGGGGTGTCCCTGGGTACATTCTTGACCAGATAAATATATTTCTTGTTGTTCATCAATGAGATAGGGCCATTGAAACGCTCAGTCTTCAGATAAAAGTGATTACTTTATTTGGCAGCCATGATGGATGCTACGCATGGTGACTTATAATTATAACGTGAGTTATTGTGCCCTTCCCAGTTTCACTCTATATTGGAATGAAGATTTCTACTTGGAAATGGGGCAAATTCTAGTTTACATACTGAAAGTAAATATGATTGTCTTTTAGACTAGTGTATGCCCGTGTCAATAGCCTAGGGAATCTTCTGTCTTATCTGACTTTTGGTGGTTGTCTATGAATAAACCCAGGCCAGGACATGACTTTTTCTGAAAAGAGACAATGAGTATTTGGTTTAGACAAGAAACAGTCACTACTAGCGCAAGGGAGGATTTCAAATTGAGTGTGGGAGCTCAAAAGCCCTGACAGTAAAAGTTTTCTGAATTCACAGCTCAAATTCAAACCCCCATGTCTAATGAATATGAGGCATTCCTGACTTAGGTTGGGGACCACTGTCTGCTATGATGTGAAGTGATTTTTTTTAATGGCACATTCAAAATTTCTGCTCTCCCAGAAGCATCATGGTTTAATAATAGAAAACAAAGAATAATATTATCCTATTGTCATTCTTCAGCCTGTATCAAATTCACACATCTTGGGGCTTGAGCTACAGGCTTGAGTTTTATTAGATATCATTAAAAGTTTAGTTTGAGATGAGGACCAAATATCAGCTACTTTTTGAAGTGCCCTGAACAGATGAGCACCATTTTGTATTGCATGTTTTATGCAAAGTGATGACCTCAGCACTGATGATTATAATATCAAAATATTAGTAAACTCTGAAAAACAATTGATGTTCTGTCCTGTAGTATCAAATATAGAGCCAAGATCCATTTTTTAAGGAAAACTAAAAGTACATTAGTATGCAAATCACTTTCTTCTTTTATAAATGGTAAAATTATATATCCTACATAATTATTTTAAAATAAATTTTAGTATAATACTTTTACGAATTCTTTGAGTAAAATAAATTCATGATTTGGTATCAATGCACACTTGATTGGTATGACCTATACATTTAGTATCCTGTAAAGATTCCTGAGTGAAAGATGTTTTGATCAGCAAAAGTGTAAGAAATGACAGATCTGTCAAGTGCCCTGTGCACCTGCTGGTGACAGGGCAGAGGGTTAGGTAAGGAGAATGATAAAGTCCAGGAGGGTGGTGATCCATTTGGTTTTTATTTTTCTCAGGTTCAGCTTGAGCTTTGCAACTCCAAGAACCAGGCTTTCAATAAGCCAAAGGTAATTTGATCCTCTATTTTCTATTTAGGTCAAAGGGACAAACCAAAGTGTGTGTGTGTATGTTGAGTTTGTGCATGCTTGTGTGCGTGTATATATTTATATATTTATATCTGTGCCTGCATCTATATTTATGTCTATATTCTGATGAATCTGTTTAGTGTAACACAAATGTATTTGTGTTTAGAACTGATTACTTGGGATTAGATAACGTCTCCACAGGATTGTCTTTGGACAAAGCTCATCCTTCTTCTCTTAGAAGCCATTAATTACCTGTAGCTCTAGGACTGGGCTATGTGAGGTTAAATTTCCCCACCCACACTGGCACRTGAGCTAGTGTTGTCACTGTGTAGATCTTGTTATTAACCCATATGGCTTTTAATCTGCATCAAGTTGATAGTCAAAATTCAAGCTTATAGACAGAGTCCAGGGCATTTATTTTGTGGGTGGTTGTGGTATCTTGCAAAGAGGATTTTGGGGGAGTGAATGGGAAGTGGCTGAGACAGGTCTCTTGTAGTTGAAAATGACCTTGAACTTCTGTTCTTCCTGTCTCTACTTCTCCAGTGCTAGGATTAGAGGCATGTTCCACCATGCCTAGTACAAAGGGGGTTCTTAAATAAGATTCACTTGAGCAACGAGCATTGTCTATAGCTTCCATTTTTGATACTGCAGTTTCATGTTTTCTTATGTTCTAGAAAATCCAAGTGTCAGGGTTTTTATAGAGGACCCCCTGTGAAGCTCTTTTGTACAGAAAGTGGAGCTTAGAGATTCCTTCTTGTTGTTTTTCATGGGAGGAAAAAAAATGAAGGCTTACACTTCTACGGTAATGCCATCACTGACAGAAATCAGGACAGGAACTCAAACAAAGCAAAATCCTAGAGGCAGGAGCTGACGCAGAGGCCATGGAGAGCTGCTGCCTGCTGGCTTGCTCAGCCTGCTTTCTTATAGAACCCAGGACCACCAAACCAGGGATGACACCACCCATGAATCAAGTGCTGGGCCCTCCCCTCTTGATCACTAATTGAGAAAATGCCCTACAGCTGGAGAGAGACACTATTTTCAGCCCTTGGGTTTTGGAGGGTAGATACATTTAAATAATGGCATTTCAAGAATTCTTAAAGATTTATGGTCTGGCAGTACAGTTATTCAAATTACATAGAAGTATTTCATTTGGCCCTCACAGTAGTATTATGAAATAGGTTCTACTGATGTACAAATGCTACAAGGTGAGATTGATCTAGTCCCCCAGCTTCTAAGCATTGAAGCTGGCACTGATCCTCAGCCACTGAGATTCTTAACCCCTGTTCTTCCTGCCTCTCATCTGCCTTCATGGCCATGATCCCAGGACCCAGCATCTGCCCTGGTCCCTGCTGCCTTTGAATGAAGGTGGTAGTTTGTGTCGGTGCTTCCTTCAATCACTGGCTGTGATTGGATGGTAATGTGCACTTGTCAAAGGCATTTAGGACACATAAGCCTGTGAGGACATGTTGAAAAGGTTACCAAAAGCTCATTATACATGCTGGTCATGGGGCAGAGGAAAGAGCAGCAGTATGCATGGAGGATTACAAAATCAAAGAAGGCAGGAGCAAGCTGAGTCACCTAGACTTGGTACCTCCTAGAGCTGGAATTTCAATAAATAAAATGATGATGTGATTCTGCATTTTTTCATTTGTGTGTGGTGTGGTGTGGTGGTGGTGGTGGTGGTGGTGGTGGTGGTGGTGTGTGTGTGACAAATGATGGTATTAATTACATGTTTTCCTTAGTAAACTGTGCAAGCATGAAGTCTCTTATGGGATGTTTGCATCCTACTGGAGAGATTGTGGCTTACACTTTTTTTTTTAAAAAAAATAGAATTTTTGGTCACAGAGCTAAAAGCATGGACCATTTATCTATTCAGGAGAGAGAGAGAGAGAGAGAGAGAAGGAGGAGGAGGAAGAAGAAGAAAAAGAAGGAGGAGGAAGGAGGAGGAAGATGAAGGAGAAGAGAAGAGAAGAGAAGAGAAGAGAAGAGAAGAGAAGAGAAGAGAAGAGAAGAGAAGAGAAGAGAAGAGAAGAGAAGAGAAGAGAAGAGAAGAGAAGAGAAGAGAAAAGAGTTTCTGGATTGTGCTGCTGTCCTGAGCCCTTACACCTGTCCTGGGTTTCCCACCAAGAAAATATTTCTTAAGTTGTGGCTAAATTTTTTGGAAACTTATAACACGCAAATGTACCATCAGGAAGCACCTTAACCTACTAGAAGGCCTTGACTCTTCACACAGGTTACAGGATTCAGATTGTGAGGAAATAGGTTGGAAGGTAGAGGTGGAAAGGGGGTTAGAAGGTCCCTAGGGTAAAGGTTCTGGGTAAGGRAGGAAGGATGGCCATTCATGATATGTCTGCTCCCTGATGTCATAGGCACTGCCACCTCTTGGAGGACAAGAGGCTTGCTTTGCTTTCCTTCCCCGTTTCTCCCAGCTCCTGCTCTTGATCCTTCTGTGGCAGGTGCTCCACACATCGCATGGCATTCTGGGTGAAGGATGAGTGAAGGGAGGAGTAGACAGCCTTTGCCTTTAATTTGCCTCCAACACTATGGGAGTGGCCATGAAAGAGTCACTGGGAGAGGCAGGGTGGAAGCAGAGAAACGTAACAAGGGTTTACCAAGCAGTGAACTCGGTTGCTGTGCTGTGGCAGGTGTGGATGATGTAAACATTTCAGCCCCGCTCTGCCCTCGCAGAGAGGAGTGCTTCCTGAGATGCTGGAGAGACACATTGCACTATAAACAAGTCATATAGTTGAAAATGTGTGGTTTTGCATGGCTTTTAGCCCGGCACAGATCTCATGTACTTCCTGATAGGATGCACAGAGGACACACCATCGCTTTGTAGGCCCCAAGTGTACAGCAATCTAATCGGTTCTCTTAAAAGTGTCATGCTCACATGATATTGGATCCTAAATGGCGACCAGGAGAAGAAAATGAACAAAACCAAGAGACGTTTGCCAGAATGGACCTAATGAGAGGATAGTAATTCAGAGGGTAGAAGCTGTGGATCAGATAATAGTGCTGTACCAAGGTTGATTCATGATTTCAGTGACTACACTGTAGAGTATAGGACAATATCCTTGTTTTAGGAGATGTGCAAAAATGCTTCAGCTCAGTAATGCTTCATGTCTCCAAGCTCCTCTCAAAGGTTTCAGAAAGGACTTAGCGAAGAACGATGGAGCAGATGTGCTAAAGTGCTAACTTGGGGGAAGGATCTAGGTGAAAAACACATAGGAATTCTTTATATTAGTTTTGCAACTTTTCAATAAATCTGAGTGACTCAATTGTTTCGAAATGAATGGACTGTTTGTAGCCCCACATCCAGGAGATGTGGCATCATAATAGCTCAGGATTTTGTGCATTCAGATCCTTGCCATAGCATACTGAGCTTGGATAATATCGGAACACACTGGTGTCTACATTGGCTGACTGAGAAGGCCATGAACTGAAGCTTAGGAGGATCCCTGAATAGAACAGTCCCGTGGCAAGTGTGAACCATGTGTCGGATCATATACAGTCTAGTCCAAGACATACTTGCCGATTGCTATTTATAAAGAAGTAGATACATATCTGTTGATTAATTGTTCTATTTTGTCTAACGATTTATTTCATTAATATACAAACACAAGGAATATTGCAGCCATAAATATCACACCTATAGGTATAGATGTATAAGCTCAGGCCAAGAGAAGTCATGAAGGCTCCCTAAGCCCGCCCCTCTCCCGTGCTGATATTTGGAACAACCTGGAGCTGATCCCTGGTACCCTGACAACTAATCCTGGAGGAAATTCTTCTTTGCAGGTGCAGCCAGTATTACTGTCCCATTGGCCCACTTAAAAAACCGAGGGAAAGAGGAATTTCCTGGGACAAAGTACATTCAAGGGGCCTTCCGTCATCCATGTTGTTATCTCCTTATCCACTGTCAAAACCTGTTGTGGGATGAACGTGTGTGGTGGGGAGGCAGGACATAGATTCTCCCAGTGGTTATGAACTAATTCCTTGAACTAGTTTTAAAAAGTGGTGGCCAGACTCCAGTCCTAGGGAGTGTAAAGTCTCAGTGGCAGGGATATTTAGTTGGCAGCCTACCTCAGGGTCTTAGAGCATCTGTCAGAAGAATTTCCTATCTCTGCCACACACCCTGTGCATGATTGCAGAATAGCTAACATTTGGCCATTCTGGAAACTATAGATTTTCTTGCAAAGAGCCATAAATTTCCTTTAGCCTTCAGTTATTATCTCTTTAAAAAAAACAAAACAGAAAAAACCAACACAACAGGAGTTTACTGAACAAGCTTCAGGACTTCAGGGGACCTGGAAGCTGTATTCCTTTCTTTCTGTGCCCCATGATCTGCCGCAGGGCCTTAGTCTGATGGATGCTATTATTCTAACGCGATCTCTGGCAACCCCAGCTTGGAGGGAAAGCACCTTTCAATTTGTCAGGCATCATAATAACGTCTCCGTATTCAGTCACTGCTTTACAACGTACACAGCTTTGTATGATACGTTTCTCTTGAGTCTCAGTAAGTAGACGGCTGGGGTGGAGGACGATCTATGATTTCTACATGATGAAGCCAGGTGCTGTCTGAGACTAAAAAGACCACTTATTAGCCAGTGCTAAGAGATAGGACTCCGGGTCCAGCATGAGCGCCCCACCCTTACAGACAGTCCAGCTTCACCATTCTCTTGGAGAGCTTAGACTTTTTGGCAGGGCCACCTACAAATCATCATTGTGCTTATTCATCACCCTGTGTTCATCAAAGCCTCCCTGGCCAGCTGAGTTTAAGCGTTTCTGGGTTCTCTCTCCAGCAGGAAATCTGGAAGGCTTAGGGAATATGGGACCCCTCAATGAGTTGCTTAAAAAGACAGGAAGCTGGGAGAGCAAGTCTCTTGCCAGCCTGATTATAGACTAGTGGAAAACGGTTGGAGCTGTGCTGGATAGAAGCTCTTAGGTTAAACCTGGACGAAAGTCTTCTCCATATGCATTTCTCCATATTAATTATATGAAATAACATGTTTCAAAGTAACACTCTCATGCATGTACGTCGGGTGCTTTGATTATGTTCACATTCCGTTACCCTTCCTTTCCCTGTAACTCATCCCCTTTCCAATTTAATGCTTTTTAAAATAGATTCCTGTCGGAGAGAAAACGTGGTATTTGTAGTTCTGAGTCTGGCTTATTTCGCTGAACATGATGATCTCCAAATCTGTCCATTTTCCAGTAAATGACATGATTTTTTAAATCTACTTTATGGTGTAAATTACTCCATTATGGATGCATGCACAACATATTTTCTGTAGACATTCACCTGTTGGTGGACTCTGGTATTGATTCCGTAGCTGCAAATGGGAACCATTCAGGCCAGAATAACAATCATTGTGGAAACAAACTTTAGTAAGCCTGCCGGAAAAACAACAACAACAACAACAACAACAACAACAAACTTTTATACGTTGCTGGGGGAAACATAAATTAGCTCACTAAGGAAACCACTACAGAGATTCTTGAAAGAAATAAAAATAGAATCACCACACACTCCATCACTCCATATGTATTTCAAAATGAGAATTGAAGATTCATTCGTTTCTTCAGCTATGGTGTTTCAACGGTAGGCCAGGTGCTGAGCTCTGGATTTCCTATCACTTAGGTGAGAGGCTGAAATCTTAGGAAGAGAAAGTAAGAACTTGAATTTTAGGTTTTTCCTTCTGTGCCACCTTTTAAGGTCTGAGTTATGAAATAGCTAATCTGATATCTGGAAAGGTTCTTACTTTGCTGTGTCAAGAGAGGAAAGCCAATCTGGAAACTTCTCATGGATTGCAGAATATTCCTTAARTATGGATGTTGTCATGGTAACAAAGTTGCTAATGATGATAAAAATCACTTCTGAGGAGCTGATTGCTACAGTGCTCCTTCATCCTCAGTCTCTTATAGGTGGTAAGACAAAAGTACAATGAATATAAATGTAAACATTATATATGAGGAAGAACAAACTGAATTGGCTACAGAGCACCTTTTTGCCATGTTTCTATCAATTTAAGATACTTATTTAAGAAAGCATTTTATTAATAGAGGCAAAAAGAAGGTCCTTTATGCTTTCACAAGTAACTTACAGAGAGCTTGAAACTTCCATCCTCTTGGAAAGCCAGATAAGCTGTCCCTTCCTTCAGGAAGCCATCTTGGACTCACTACTCATCCTAACCCAGCCTGGACGAAACAGCCTATCTCTTCTGCTAAAAACAGATGAGCTTGTATTTACCACGTACATTAGGCTACTATCTCCCATCCACRTGGTCTCTTGTCCTCTAGATGTGTCTTACTCATCTTTGCATTTTCAGTGTCTACTGCAATTCCTGGTGGGTTATTTTTTTTTTGCATTAGGAAATATTTCTGAATGAATAGACAAACAGCTATCAGCTCAAACAAGGCTCGGCTTATAAACACAATGAGAACTGAAGTCAGGGAAATGTGGTTCACTATTGCCATAAAGGGCTTACATATTGCACACTACAATATGGGCTCCATAATCTTTGAAAGCTCTTACGTGATAATTCCCCATAAAACCCCCATGGACTAGAAGGGACTCTCAAGACCTCAGGCTGGAGCAGTTTCCTATCTTCATTACATGACATCTAGCCCATTTTCATTATGGGAAAGATGGCTGCGTTCATGGAAGACAGGAAGGACCAGAAGATGGCTCCTTCCCTAGGAAGTCTTCAAAATTCACACTGACTTTTGGGAGTTCCCACCAGTATAAGGAACATAAGGACTTGGTATGATGTGGGCATATTTGTACAATTTTTTTTTTAAAGATTAAACATGATACAGTACTGGAAGTGAGCACGGAAGATTGAGGCCCTGGGTTTTATGCTTTCCCTTGCTACAGGGGATGGAAGGAATATTGTTTCTCCTTAAAATGATTTATTTAAATGGGTAGGCTAGAATTCTACTTAAAACCCAGTGTCTGAATGCACCTGTTTAAGTCAGCTTCTTGTTCTCTCAGGTATTTAGGCATTGAATTTTCCCCATTAGGGGAGTGATTGACACTGTGGTCCTTACAATAACACATGATTATAACTCTGCAAATGGCAATTACATTCAATGGAAACCAGATGTTGCTTGGAATTTGACTCTTCTGGTTTCTTGGTGAAGTAGATGAATTTGTAAAGTAGAAAACCACAGTCATTACTCAGATGGACTGTACATGAATTAATGACATAATATCTAAATCATATATGGTTGAAAATAATGATTAACTTAAACTATCAAGATAAGCTAATGAAAAACAGACTCTTAAAAATTAAAGATGTGTTTTCTCCAATATATTTTATTCATATGCTAATCACAAAACTAGCCTGGTTTTTGTGTCTCTTTGGTCCCAGAATAAGAAAAAAGAACTTGTTTAAAAAGAAGTCTTTTTTGGTGGTTCACATGTGGGAGAAGGTGGACAACTGTGATGGTTTTTCTTGGCTAGTGAATTTTTCTAGCATCTGAAATCAATCTTTTAAAAATATATTGTTGTTAAGGACAGTTAGCAGTGTTTTATGCTGAATTACACACGTTATATTTCTAAGGACATATTCGGCATCTGAGGGACTGGCTTTTCATGTAGGTAGAAAGCATATCCCTTCACATACAACTTCTTTCTCTCTCCTGAGCCTGCAAACAAAATATGTGCGTGCGCGCGCGCGCGCGCGCGCACACACACACACACACACACACACACACACACACACACACACCACTCAGTGATGCCTCCGGTCTAGAAGGCAAATTGGCATTTCAAATCCACCCACACTACCATTTCAAAAGCTCACAGCCTTGCCTTAGCACCACTCTGAGGTGGCTGAGTTTGCAAACCTTGGCCCATCATTTCCACTGTCATGAATTCTCAATGACATCATCACTGTAAAATTAGGAACTCTCTCTCTTTTCCTGCAGATGTGAAAGCTTGACATCGCATTCCATGGTCCCGTGCCACATTTCATCAGCGTTCTTCCTTCGCTTTCTCCAAAGCCCGTGGCCGCATGTGGCCTGTAGATTGCCAGTGCTGTTTGGGATCTCATATCAAATGCTGCTACTTAATCCCAGGCGGCCTTCCCCAAGCCCACACCTGCAGCTCATTGAATCCTCCTGGAGTACAAAGGGCTGATTTACAGCACGAAGGATCCAGGCACTGGTTGCAGCTGGAGCTCCGGCAGGAAAAGGAAGTTGTTCATCATCTTGTGTGCATTTCATTAACAATAGTGTACCCGATATGTAGCTCATAGAATAATTTCAAATCACTGACAGAGAGCATTATGGCATTTGGCATTACTAGGAAAAATACTTCAGGATGGGCAAATTAAACGTGAGCGCGAGGTTTCCCTGCGACCCCCTGGAACCTCACACACTGATTTACACTCGGTGGGTTGACCTTCTGTTACTGTCTGGTTCTTTGGCCATTATCCCACTTCTCATTTTTTTCCCCTTTGTCGTTGGGGCAGTCTTAGGGTAGGGATAGTGTTAGCTTTCTGCTTTGTTTCAGGTATTAACAACCAGGAGCTTAGAGCGAGCTATGCTAAGCCAACCACTTGATGTACATTTAGTTGGTGGGATGCCATGGCAGAATGAGACACACCGTATGTATATTTCTCTTCTGAGAGCTGACATCCATGTGTGTCAGTGAGTCCCAGTCTGATGCTGATGATGAGGAGTGCGGACGATGGAGACAAAGAAGATACCCATGCCAAGAGATTATTGTGTGGTCGAACTTCCTCGCTCAGCTCTTAGGCCTGTATTCTCTGCAGCCCAGTATCAGTCGCCAAAGAGGTGTCCCTATTCACCAAGGATCTGCCCATTCCTCTGCAACTCCACTTGTTCTATGGGAGTATCTTGCAGTTGAACGATCTATTAAGGAAATTGAAAGCCTACTCTTAATCTTAGGTGAGCGAAATTACTTCAGAAGTGACACAGGATGCTCACCTCATTTGGGACAATGCCCTGCACGTTGGATGAATGATGCACAGAATGGGAAGGCAAAAATGGATTTACGGTGGCCATTGGCACTTTGTTTTCTAGAGGACAAAATCAATAAAAATCGCCCCTGCTTGAGGGAGAAGGCTCAGGGAGGGAGAAGCAAATTTCTTTTCACTTTGTAATGGTAAACAAACGGGGCTCAGAGCAGTATCTGATGTGGCCGCGCAGGGCCTGGTTTCCAGTTTCTCTTGATGTGTCAAATGTATCCCTTATGTGAATCATGGTTTAAAAATACTTGTACGCAGTGGGTTTGGGAAATCAATAAGCTTTTATGATGCTCTCCTTGCTTCACATAATTTCTGATTTCAAAAGAAAGCCTGTGTATTCCTTTAAGTTGTTTATATATTATGCATTTCAAAACTAACAACTCTTCCAAGAGTTTCCCCAGGATTGTTAGAGGATTCCCCCCCACCTTGTTCTCCTTTCTAGCTTGCTTGCTTGCTTTCTCTTTCTTGTCCATAATGCTAATGAGTTCGAAACTTACACATAAATTGAAGCCGGATTTATAAAATGCAATAAAAAACTTCTAGGCAAGAAAGATAAATATAACAATCCACAGGACCATGCCAGCCTTTTCCAACATTGGAAAGACTACAGACAGGGACATTAAGGACCAGGATATATGGTGTTTCCCGGGTTAGGTAGGAGCTGAGGCTCCCAGCAAGCAGCCTTAAGATGAGCTGTCCTGCCKTCCTTGATTTCTCTGAAATTCAAATCTAATTGCAGATTGGAACCTATCCATCCGCTCAGTCTGTAAAAATAATTTTCCCTGAATATTTACCCAAAGTGCATTATTGCTTATACAGTTGTGAAAAGCATTTAGCACTTTATAATCCTCTATTTGCTCCTATGTGGGCCTGGGAGTATACTCTCCTTACAGAATTCATAAATGCCTAGAAGGCTAACAATTTTTRCAAAGTGTTCCTCATGGAAAACAGCTGGAACTTTTCCAGAATGGCATTCCAGATGTTATGGTTTTAGCAGTCACAAAAGTGCACTGGTGTGTGTGTGTGTGTGTGTGTGTGTGTGTGTGTGTG
>BDUI01007044.1:52961-66174 GCA_002335545.1 Apodemus speciosus
TTCATGGTTAGGATACCCAAGGATGCTGAACCAAGCGCCACAAACCTAGTCGAGTTTGTTCATCTACCATACTCTCACAGTTTTCCTTACTCCACTCATTTACTCATCCATCCATCTATCCATCCATCCATCTATCCATCATCCATCCATGCATGCATTTATCCATCCATCCATCCAACTTCCATCCATGCACCTACCCATCCATCTATCCATGCATCCATGCATCCATCTACCATCTATCCATTCATCTAGCCATCCATCTAGCCATCTATTCACTCATCCATGCTTCYATCCTTTCTTATATTCATCTACTTAATTATTTATATTTCCACACATTCTCTCCCTCATCATTTCTTCTATGCTTCTACTCGTCCACCTTTCCATCCACCTGTCCATCTACTTACTTCTCCATCCAATGCTTTACTTATCTACACTTTCCTTTCCACCTGTCAATCTTTCTACCCATTCATTTATAAACTTTCCACCCACACACCAACCTATCTAGTTACCCACCCACTACTCCATCCATCCATCCATCCATCCATCCATCCATCCATCCATCCATTAGACCACTCGCCCTTCCCCTTCTTACTCAGGAAGTTCCACAGAATTGTTGTTTGATCTGTGACATGTCAGAACCTGTCTTCCAGATGGAAGGTGGTACCTTGACAAATTGGATGGCCCTAACCTCAGTGTGACCAGACAGGAAGAATAAATCTTGTGTCCTTTCCCAGGAACACAGAAGGGTTTGTGCCTCTAGGGGCTTGGCCTGTCCAAGTCTCTTGAGCACAGAATTCATGGACAGAGAAAGAAGGCATGCTTCCATTTCACAGCCCAAGCAAGGTCATAGAGATACAACAGCACAGTGAAGGAGGACTGCAGGAGTGTGCCTGTTGACCTTTAATGAACACACAGTCTGCTAGCCCATCTTGTACCCGGTGCCTTTGTGTGTAGTGAAATGCAGACAAGCAGTGACATGACCCTTGACCTCTCCATAATGAATGTGATGATGCTCCCTGTTACTTCTGCCCATGAGGTTAAATTGAGACTCTAAATAAATAAACAAATAACCCTCCACAGAGGTCAATTACTTCTGTAGCTCTACTGAGCTGCATAGGTACACAGAAGCTGGAAGCCACTACTACCTGAGAGCCTCAGTGGATGGCCAAGATGTATGCTGGGGTCTGCAGAGGTCCCTGCTGCAGATAGTAAGCCCATGCATGGTGTCAGCCTCAACACATGTGATTCTTCTCTGAAGAACAGTTTCTGGTCAGTTCTGGGGACAGGAAGAAGGCCCAATGTGTAATCTAATTGCTTCTCCTCCACCCTCAGGTCTGCATATTATATTATATTGAAAAGTAATTATGCAGCGAAAGTAAAATGTCAGCGGTACTGTCTGGCAAGCAGTGGCACAGATGTGAATTATTCTCTTGCCTGCGTCTTGCAGACATCTCTATACCTCTCTCGTCACACACCACGGTGTGTGCTCATGGGCCTGAGTATTTATGCACACGAGATGAGATTTTCAGTTTTTTTCTTTCCTTTCTCCTTGCAGCATCAAGATCCCAAGCTGAGTGGCCTCGTTGGCAATGATTGATCACCCAATATCTAATTAAACCTGATCCAATCACTTATTATGCAGAGTGGAACAAACAAACTGAAGGCAACTGTCAGCCTGGTGATTGATGATCCAGCCAACCCGGCTTTTGTGGCTCCTAATGTCCCGACGCTTGTTACAACCAGGCAGAGCCACCACGCTGGACCAAGCTCCTGTCACCACCCCCCACCCTTGAGACACACACACACACACAACTGAACTTTAAGATGTGTGCTGGATGGGAGGGGAGTGAGGAACCTRGATGATCCTAAGGACAGGCAAGGTTTTGTTGGTGTGAGCCCTATAATGGGGTCAACACACCCCAGATAGGGTCTCCAAACAATCACCAGTTGGGAGAGGTTCAAGCCTGGCAGGCATGCAGGTGGCTGTGTCTTTATGTCTGTGTGGAGCATGATTGTGGGAAGCAATTGTCCACTGGGTTGTGTGCTTCTTCGTGAACCCACTTATACACCCAGAAGCTGCAGGGGCAGCTGTGCCAGCAGATGCCCCTCAGGGAGACTGACAAATAAGACGTTAACATAACCCTAGTGGGGTAAAAATTCCTTTTCTATTGTCTGCCAGGCAGGATTCTCTTAGAAACACTCATTTATAAATTTTTCAGTTTTAATGTTTTAATTATTTAAAATGCAAATAGGTTCAAGAAGAAAGCAGACAAAATATAGATTCCCTGGTGAAAGCCTCTGAGGGGTGTGGGCTTCATGCCTCTTCCACATAGCCTTGATTCTCTGCTGTCCTGAGAMCCAAGGTCCCTGACATCAGGGAGGTCCTTTAGGAATGTGATTAGCTTGAATGGCTGCATGCCCTGGAGTAAGCCACACAAGCTGGGAGACTGAATGAATTTGAAGTTAATTCCATGTTGTAAGTTAGCAGTGTCTTGGACCCTCTGTGTTTTAACAGGGTTCTGTCCCATCCACATAGGAGGATCAGAGGATCAGRCACACACCAGGAAACTGTCCTCACCTCAGAGCTGCTTCTGTGGAATATGGAACTGTGTGCCTCAGCACCAGTCAGTGGGAATTGTCCTCAGTGCAGAGGGGAGATTGGAGCTGAACTTGCCTCATGGGCAACCTCTTGTTACCTGCCTGAACAATCATCCCTCAACCCTTCTGTTATTCCCAGGGTTAGGTGGAGCCTAAGACACATGGGACCCTCAGACCCAGMCAGTTTTGTCTCTCCAGGGGCAGCTTGGAAAAAAGAGTCACCCAGAGATGACTKGCTTCCCTGTCATCTGTCCCCCAACCAAGCTCTCTCTCCCTACATCAAGGCTGTGGGGGATGCAGGGGGGCAGGGACTCCAGGACCTTTCAGCATGCCTGGGAGACTGATTCTGTCTCCCTCTCTCTTGATTAYACTACCACCTTCTCAGACCATTAAAACAAATGTGAAAAGGAATCACAGTTGTGTTCCTCCTGGGAAGAATTTTTTTTAGTTTGTTTTCTATCAAATTTTAAGTAGCATATCCAGAGCCTCTTTAAAGCACACTAAAACAGCCTGTGGGTGCTGGTTCCTCCTTGTGGCTTCTCAGAATAGAGAAGGCATGGCTCTGGCACCAAGCCCCAGTTCAYACCCTGACTTCTTACATTCRGGCATGCTCATCATCTCTTAGAATACTCTCTTCACCTATGAAGTAGATACATCYACCCAGCATCAGCTGGAGAGAAGATGCTGGGAGCAGAGATGCTCTTCTCAGGAGGTGTATTTGAGGTGAGGGAGGTCAATGCACTCAGGATAGAATGGCTAGAGGAGGAGCTGCAAATATGCTTCCCAACTGTGAGATGTGAGAATAGACATTTGCCTGAGCACACAGAAGGCTCAGACATGTGCAGTCGGTGTGCCTCAGACCATCCTTCTCTGAAAACAGAGACTGGCCTCAAAGTTCTGTTGAGCACTAACTGCATCACAGCTTCACTAAGTGGATTGCAGAATGCCTCACACATGCCCCCCTCCACCAGCCCTGTTCCTGTCAGGAGAAGCCATTTTCCAAGCTGGGGTAGAACTCCTCAGGCTAAAATTCCTGATCTAGATTTGATATGATCTATGTAGAGTCTATTTTAATTTCTTTTTAAGTTTTGAGAGCATATTATAATCACATCATTTCCCCCTTCCCTTTCCTCCTTTCAAACCCTCCCATATACTTCTTTCCTACTCTATTTTAAATTCATGGCTCCTTTAAAATATGTGTGTGTTTATAAATACATAAATATAACCTGTTTAGTCTGTCTACTGCTGTGTGTGTGTGTGTGTGTGTGTGTGTGTGTGTGTGTGTGTGTGTTTTCAAGGACTAATCATTGAGTGTTGGATAACCAGTTGGTATGCTCTTCCTGGCGAAAACGATTTCTATCATGCTTGTATTTCTTTAGTTACCTCTAATTCTTCTCTAGAGTTGATACCATGTGAATTCCTCACCCCCCCCCCTTCTATCCTAGCAGATCAATTAATTTCATGCTTAGGCAGCCATATTGGTAAGACCTCCTGGGTGAAACTTTTGACATTTCCAGAACACATAGCTTCACAGCAAACTCCCTGCTCTTCCAGCTCTTAAACACTCTGTCTCCTTGTCCACAGTGATCCCTGCGCTTTAGGGAAAGCTGTGCTGAAGCTGGATCTATCACTTGGAACTTTGAGTCAGAGCATTGCGAAGTGAGCACCACTGGGCAGATGAAGGGCAGGAAGTTATT
This sequence comes from Apodemus speciosus, assembly GCA_002335545.1. Classification (NCBI taxonomy): domain Eukaryota; kingdom Metazoa; phylum Chordata; class Mammalia; order Rodentia; family Muridae; genus Apodemus; species Apodemus speciosus. Next base: position 57,257 of record BDUI01007044.1, read on the forward strand.
TCTGTAATAAGTTGGGATAGGAAGGACTTATCTAAGCTCTTCAGAGCAAATGCTCTGAACAGTGGCCCTGGTGACCATTACAGATTCTGTCTTAAGAGTTTCCCACCAGCAAGAGACTCTGCATCAAGAAACAGTTTGGGGTGGTATGCATGGAATTACAACCAATGTTGTATTGTGGCCTCTACATGGGTGTACACACACACACACACAAAACCAAAGTTGTATTTTGGCCTCTACATGGGTGTACACATACACACACACACACACACACACACACACACACACACACACACAATAGGAATTAAAGTGGCACATACCTACTGACTAATACCTACCAACAAACTGTTTCAAGCTGGCCAGCCTGGGGAGTTAGAAGAAAACTGGAGCCAAAGTGGGATTTCCTAGCTCTGTTTTGTATAAGGGCACAATGAGGCCAGTACCAATGGAACACAATTTAACCCAGAAAGGTTACCTCGGGCTCAACTTYTGGTGACACTCTCTAAATTTTCATTTCAATTAATCTCTGGCAATTTGGTGTCTGAGCCCCATGACAGTTGCCTCTGGCTTCTTCAGAGTGACTGCCGAGGAAAAATTATCTGACACATATCAAACAAGCAAGGAACGACACTGGACAGCATTAATCAAAACTTTCTCATTTCCTGAAGAATTAAGCATTAAATAATTAATCCCAGCACTACAGGCAGCTGTAAAAGAGGCCCGATGCCTCCCTGCTGCTAAGAATTTGTCCTTGTCTAAAGGACTAGATTGATATATTTATTATTTATCAGATTAATCATGGCTGGGAACATTATAGATTGGCAGCCGGACCCAGCCCACGATGGTGTCTGATGTTATCTGAAAGGGAGGGTTATTCTGTGGTGGTGGCAGAAGTCTAGCGAAACCACTACCCCCAGCTCCCCTGTCCAAAGCAAACATCTCCAAAACATACTCTTTTACAAGGAGGAAAAAAGAAAGAGGAGGAAGAAGAGAATGACATGAGCCAGAGCCCAGACTCCAAGGCTCATCTCAGAATCCCTGTGGCTGTGGAAGGGACATTGCAGAGGTCCCAGGAATCTGGGCATCTGTGCCATATCTCTGCTCTTCAGCTCTGCACCTGCTTCCATGGACTCTGAGCACATCAGACGCTCCTCTCTCCTCACCGCTTCCATCCTGGAGGCAGCTTCTTCCCTCCCATAGGGAATTGAACATGACTGACTGAAGGTAGGCACAAGCAGAGCTGGGAGAAAAGAAATGTCTGGCTAAAGATGCCTATAAGGCCTGTACAGTCCTACTCATCTGAATATCACAGAAATGACACCTGCTTCATCATCCACTCCAGCAGAGCAGTTGCTCTGGGCTTCCAGTGACCTCTGGTTGACTGTGAGCTGAGCAATGTTCACACAGAGAGGAAGAGAGGCACTGGGGTGCCTGTGTGGAGAAGTGTTTGAAGCCTTAAGGTCTCAGGGCTTATCCACAGGGATTTTAAGGCAATTAAGGGATACTTAAGCAAACAGATWCAGGGAACRTAGGAAAACAGGCTTACATGGACATCTCAAGGCCTTTGACAGCTAAAAGGCTTTGTRACACTGTGGCTGGATTGACACAGAGCACTTGCCCTGTGGGTCCAAGAGCACAGTTTTGGTCCTTGGGATGGAATGGTTAATCCCTGTAAAAATTCCAAGATCTTTGTCTCATTTCTCACAACCTTTGCCCATCAGGGGTGATACCATTGGTAAGAGGCAATTTAGAAGACTTTGCAGTGAGGAAATCATGTTGAAAGGGACCCAACGACCACCTTGGTTAAGTATAGGGATTACTGCTGTCATCACCTATAAAGAATACCTCTGGAGAGACTTTGGGGAGCCCAAGCATCTTCAGCAAAGTGGGAAACTACCCTGTGAGGAGTCTGGTCAGCACCCTAATTTCCTAAGTAAGAAATGCAAATAGAATCATACCTATAGAACAATCATATTATGTAGCATTTACACAGTCATATAATAGGAAATTCTGGGATACTTATTCATGTTTCTATACTCACAGTTGGGGGGCAGTGAATGTGAGTCTACCATAGNTGTGGCTGGATTGACACAGAGCACTTGCCCTGTGGGTCCAAGAGCACAGTTTTGGTCCTTGGGATGGAATGGTTAATCCCTGTAAAAATTCCAAGATCTTTGTCTCATTTCTCACAACCTTTGCCCATCAGGGGTGATACCATTGGTAAGAGGCAATTTAGAAGACTTTGCAGTGAGGAAATCATGTTGAAAGGGACCCAACGACCACCTTGGTTAAGTATAGGGATTACTGCTGTCATCACCTATAAAGAATACCTCTGGAGAGACTTTGGGGAGCCCAAGCATCTTCAGCAAAGTGGGAAACTACCCTGTGAGGAGTCTGGTCAGCACCCTAATTTCCTAAGTAAGAAATGCAAATAGAATCATACCTATAGAACAATCATATTATGTAGCATTTACACAGTCATATAATAGGAAATTCTGGGATACTTATTCATGTTTCTATACTCACAGTTGGGGGGCAGTGAATGTGAGTCTACCATAGGACATTCATTCTCTTAGACAAGACCCTATAGTGGCTGTAGGCTGCAAAGTCTACGTACAGGGAGTGAGTCTTTCCACAGCTGTGCAGGAGTTCCCAGAACCACATCCCTCTGTCCATGCAGTATTTTCCATGTCTACTGACAAAGAATGCAGTTACCTCCATGGCCTTCATCCCCTTTCTGTCCCCCTCAATACAGGACCAGCCTCTGAGCACCTGGTCCCTTGCTACTTGGATCAGSAAAAGGCATAGACTCCTTAGAAAGAAAATGGTCTCCATACACTTATTTCAAGTAAAAATTCACTCTCTTAATGCTGCTCAGGTATGGGCTCCCCATAGTTCTCAAACACTCTTTTTCAAAGGTGAAGGTAAGATTGAGTAATTTTATATTTTTAAAGATATATTTTATTTTTAATTATGTATATGTGGAGGGATATGTGCTAGTGTAGGTGACTGCAGAGGGTAGAAGCATTAGCTTCCCCTGAAGCTGGAGTTACATGTGGTTGTGAGCAGCATGTGTTTGTAGCCATGCAAACATCTCTCCCACCTATATTTTTTAGTATTTTATTTTATTGTTTGTCTATTTATTTATTTTTTATTCATGTGTACTTGCATGGTCACATATGGCTGAGCACAAGCCACAACATGCATGTGGTAGTCAGAGGACAACTTTYGGGAATTGKCCCACTTTCACCATATGGGTCCAGGGGTTGAGGTCAGGTCATCAGACTTRGCAGCAAATGACTTTATGTGGGGCTCTGGGAGGCTAAAGTATTTTGTTTTACAGATGGGAAAAATCAAGGCATCAAGAGCTGAATGTGAGCCTCAGTACCACAGCTTTTCCAGACTTAATTCAACTACAGGCTGGYCCTTGCTCCAGTAATAATGAATCTGACACAATGTAATTGCTCCTGTTTCAAAGCTAGATAGAGACTGTACTGGCTGGTTTTGTGTGTCAACTTGACGCAAGTTGGAGTTATCACAGAGGAAGGAGCCTCCCTTGAGGAAATGTCTCCATGAGATCCAGCTGTAAGGCATTTTCTCAATTAGAAATCAAGAATGGGAGGGCCCATTGTGAGTGGTGCTATTCCTTGACTGGCTTCTATAAGAAAGGAAGCTGAGCAAGTCAGAGGAAACAAGCCAGTAGCAGCATCCCTCCATGGCTTCTGCTTCAGCTCCTGCCTCCAGGTTCCTACCCTGTGTGAGTTCCAGTTCTGACTTCCTTTGGTGATGAACAGCAATGTGGAAAGTATAAGCTGAATAAACCCTTTCCTCCCCAAGTTGCTTCTTAGTCTTGATGTTTTGTGCATGAATAGAAACCCTGACTAAGACATAGAGTCTGCATGTGCTTCCAGGAATTGTAATAGAATTGTTATTGGTGACYTTAGAAAGGGTATACAGATTTGAGCATGTAGTCTCCATTGTGCAGAGAATTTGAAAATCTTTATCAGTTACATGTTTTTCTTCCCCTTTCATATGATGAACTAGAGACTGCTTTTACTATTTTTCTAAACATCAGTATGTGCTGAGCTCTGTGGACAAGCAGATGACACTTGGACAAGACCAGCCACTTGGGAACTGGTGTATAGATGAACAGACAGGTGAGGAATGTGACACTGATTTCTGTTGCTGCCAATCATTGAGCCTGCAAGGTGACAAGAGAAGTTGCAACCACTGAGAGGGCCAGAGAGACAGGCACTGGGCACACAGAGATGGACAGCAGAGAACACAGTATGTGGAAAGCCATTCAGGCAGAGTCTGAAGTACAGAGTCTAACACTCCTAGGGGAAACCCTGGCACTCAGAACATTAAATGTGACACTGTCACGAAATTTCTTTGCAGCCTGAAGCTTACAGAGTGAGCTATTGGGGGAAACAGCTCAACTCATGTAATGAATAGAAACCTAGTGGTTTAGGGYCAAGTATCCATGGAAGTTGGCTCCTTGGCTCTTTGTATGTTAAATCAGGAAGCCACTAAGGACACTCGGAGAACCATCAGAGAGGTCAGTTGGCTCAGATCCAAGAAGTTAAAGGTAGTTAAATGGTTAAACTGATAAAAGTGGAACAAACATGCAGTCTCCACCTATGGGATGCAAAAGGCATTTCCAAATGTAGTCAACTTGAAGAGCTGCAAGAGTATGCATGTCCCACATGCTCTGTGTGAACCAGGACCACATCCATGAAAATGTGCATGTAGCACATGTGAGCAAGGAGCACATCTTTGAGAGTGTGCACATTGCACAAGTGGCTGTGTGAGCAAGGAGCAGATCTCTGAGTRTGCATACCACACAGGTGGTTGTGTGAGCAAGGAGCACATTCATACAGTTAAGAAATAAAGTCATATAGGAGGCATACTGGGAACCTATTGCATACAACATGATTAAAAGAATCTTTTAGAACACAGAGTAAAAAAAAAATGCCAAAGCTTCATTTGAAGGGAGAATAAACATCAGAACTGACAGATGGAAGAGAGATGTCAGCAAGAAGAAAGCACCAAAGACTTACAATAAAGTAGGCAATAAAGTAGGTGAAACTAATGGTGGTGGTGGAGGAGGAGAGAATCATTYTTAATTAACAGTTGCATGAGTTTGGGARAAGCAAATATTCCAGCAGAGCCCAGAGCATGTCAGGCTGACCATCTCTACKTGGAGCCCATAYATACACACTCAGGTATGAACATGAATAGCTTACAGCTAAACAATGAGTCTAAACCCAATCTAGAAATTCTGTGGTGAAACGGTATAGAAAGAAGATAGAAAGAGATCCTGAGCACACAGCTCATGTTTACTTCTCACGAGAGGCATTTTGTATGCACCCCTGTCTACAGCTACATTTTCCTGTATTTGTATATTTAGGAATATTTTATGTATATACATATATGTATGTAACAACAATTAGTAGGAAAAGCAGCCATTAATTTGGAAGAGAGGAAGGTGGAAGAGAGTTTTGCAGGAGGGAAGGGAACATGGAAAACCACAATTATATTTTTTAAGATTTATTTATTATTATAAGTACACTGTAGCTGTCTTCAGACATACCAGAAGAGGGCATCAGATCTCCTTACAGATGGCTGTGAGCCACCATGTGGTTGCTGGGATTTGAACTCAGAACCTTCAGAAAAGCAGTCAGTGCTCCTCACTGCTGAGCCACCTCTCCAGTCCCATTATATTTTAATCTAAATAATAAAGCATAATTTTAGAAAAGTATTAAACAAAAACACACTTTTTGGAGTTATAAACCTTATGTGTATGCACATAAATGTGTTTCTACAGAGAAAGAGGTCGTATCAAATTCATTATTTTTATATTTGTATTTTTTACAGATACAATTGCCAAGTTTGTCACTCATTCTAAGTATCCCCTCAAATATCACTTGTGGCTTTGCAAGGTCTCATGTATTCATTTGTTTTATTTAACTCATTCTAATGAGTTCTAATGTTTTTAGTTCGTTGCCTGCTTAGATTCTTCTGAGCATTTTGTTCTTGTAGGTTGTTCTATACTGAATAATTTTCAACAAATGTCCTTCATCATGACTTAGAGCAGCTTTGTGTTAGGTAGACACAGAGCTCCCACCTATGTGAACCAGGAGCCTCTATCTGATGAAGGCTCTCATGAGCCAGAAGACTAGGGACCTGTGGTTCCTGCAGAGCTAGCTCTGAGCAAGGCTAGCAGAGAAAACCTTTACACTCATCCTCCTGCATGCATCTCAAGTGTCTGTCTTGAAACTCACTGCTGGGCAGCAACACTGAGCACAGCAGTGAGAGTGTGGCTTGGTTCTCCCTGGTAGGTCCTCACCAGGCACCATGCTGTTCCAAGGCACCACAGGAATCATCTCATTTCCTCAGGAGCCTGCTGTCAGCAGATCTAAACCTTTCTCAGCCCAAGAGATGCTGATGCCACTTGTCTCCATCAGCACCATTCCTCTCAGAAGCATCTTCCCAGTAGACCAGAGTATTTCCCTGCTCTGCTCTATCCCTGTGATTACTAGTTCTCAGATTTCATAGGTAGAGATTGGAGAGATGGCTCAGTTAGTAAAGTGGTTGTGTTGTAAGCAGGAATTCCTGAGTTTGAACTCAGAGCTCAGGTAATTAAAAGCTAGGGTAGTGGYATATTCTTATAATCCCAGCTCTGGAGAGTTAGACATGTGGCTATCTAGAGCCCTTTGATTAGTCAGCCTCACTACTTGGCAAATTACAGGCCAGTAAAAGACACTATCTCAAGTGACACTTGAGGAAAGATAACAGAAGTTGTCCTCTGACCTCTCCATTCATACTCATACATCCATGCACATGCACAAGTACATTCATGCACAAACACATACACACACATGTGCACACATACACACWTGCGCATCACATATACAGACAAATGCACACATATACATATATACATACACACATGTGCATACACATGCATATACATGTGCACATACATATACACAGACATACAGATACATGTGCACACATGTGTACCCACACATACATGCATATACATACACATGTGCATCACATATATGTGGACATATTAACATACACATGCATCACAGATACAAACATAATCATATATATACACATACACATGCATACATGTGCACACACACATATACACAGGCAYACACAGACATGCACACATGCATCAAATATATAGACATATTCATACAKRCACACATATACATACACATGTGCATACATGCATGTACACAGATATACATGTGTATGTGCACATGCACATATATACACAATGTGCATCCACACATGCCCACACATGTACACACATGTATACACACATTCACATATACATGTGCATCACATCGTATATAGACACATTCACACACATATACATACACAAACATGTGCATGTATACACACACACACAGAGAATTTCCTAGTTGGAGACTTGCATTATAGATTTCATTTCACCTGAACAAAATTCCAGTGCTTCTTACTACTATTTATTTAATCTTAAAAAGAACAAAAGACAGGAAATGGGGCTGCACAAATTAAGATGGTAACGGAGCAATTCCATCCTCATGGAGGGAGCTGGGCAGCTGGCGCCTGCTTTGATAATAGCACTCTGATCTTATTTTAGTTTTAAGAAATAGGACATTCATCTTATTAAAAATAAATATTTTATACATGTTTTCATAATTTCCTTCATAACAGATTGCTGTTGGAATTGTTCCTCGCTTCTATCTTTTTCCATTTGGCTCCGGTTACGGAGTTTGATTATTTCTTCATTGAAGTTGTTTCATCCCACTGAGCATTAATACTTTGAATTCGTGTCATTAATTTCATACCTGACCCTGAGCTATATTTTTATTACATTAAAGAGTTCTGGAGTAGATTGTATTCATTTAGAAATCAGGATTAGGGGGAAATCCAGCCAAGAATAGAGAGAGGCTTCTCTCTTCTGTGTGTATTGTTTCTCTCAGTGTGGCTGACAAAGGTTTGAGTGAACACCCTACACTGAGCTGAGCAGCATCCTTGTCTCTTTGGATAGATAGGTRCTTGGTCCCACACATAGCCTACACTTTCCCCAAGCCTACAGCACTTTAGTCAACCATCAATGGACTTGGGCTCACCATATTCAGAGCAGAGATCCCAGGGTCAACACAGACACTAACACTGTATCCTTGGTTTCAGGGCTTCTCTTGAATGGCAAATATACAAAGAATACCATGTAGCCAGAGATCAAGGCTGAGGGCAGGCAGTGAAACAGCTCTGCCACCACTTCCAAGGAGTCAAATGCCTGCAGGTCATCCTYGCCATGAGCAGCAGCAACTGAGCTGTGTCCTTTAATCAGGAAGTTTAATTTGAATTTAATCTTCACATCAAACAAGACACATCAGTGTCCAGCAAGTGTCASAGAGTRACCTCTGTCCRGCACACATCATGGAATCACCTGTGTCTGACACACATCACAGAATCATCGTTTTGTCCCACTGTCYCTAAGTCAGCCCACTTAGTGATSTTCAGGTCAACTGAAGGGTTTCTGGGTCCTTGAGAGCAAGTGGTACATTCAGCTAAAGGCACAAAAAGAACAGAAGTGCCTTAAATTAGTTACATATTTAAACACATTCAAGGCTCCATCACTGCTTCTTCCTAAAGGTCAATCTGATGGTTCTGACTCTTTCTTACTCCTTTCTACTTGCAACATGGAGTGGAGCGAGGTGCTCAGAACAAGGTGGAATGTTGTCCTGGGGAAGCAAAAAAAAAAAAAAAAAAGATGGTAGACATTATCACTACTTGGCATGGGCACTGAACACTCCATACAGAATACCCAGGACACAGGTAGAATTACAACCCACCAGGAGCCCTCACTGTAGGGGCCTCGGCTTTGGCAGTCTGAAGTCAGCCATACCCCAGCT
>BDUI01007045.1:51770-65960 GCA_002335545.1 Apodemus speciosus
ATATATATATATATATATATATATATACTGTCCACACACTCCTTGCTGAGGCTTTGAGATGTTCAGAGAAAGCTCAGCTTTTAATATTTCAAGATAGAGTAGCTCTCCCACTTCCTTCCCACTCCTTCCCCATTCTCCCCTCAGCTCCACCCACACCCTCTACACTCCCACCCACGCCCTCCTGTTTGGTTTGTGTATGCTAAGGAGCAATATGGCCACTTTTACAAATGCATTTTTTTTTCCTTTAAAAYAAAACARTCTGAGGTGAGACACCAACTCACGTAGCCTGCATCCTGCATCAGCTTGCATGGTTTTTCGTTTTAGTCACCCATCCCAGCAGTCCCTCAAATGCSTTTGTGTTTATGAGGTATTCCCTTGAGCCTCTACCCTCCTTTGGACRTAGTAAACAAGGCCACCTGCTCTGCTTATACAAGGCATTAAGATTCAACAGACCCTYRAAAATCATCTTTTAAAAATTTATTTCTCATTTGCCTAAAAAAGTAAAAACTTGCCTTGATCTGGATTAAGTCTCCACTTGACTGTTTGGCTTTTGGAGATTGTCAGTGCTTAGCACAGGGCTAATTTACCCCTTCCACCCACAGATAGGAATACTGCTCTACATGAGCACGGCCCTGGGTTTTGTGTGCTTGCTCACTGACCTGTGTGAAAGTCCGGTACTTGAATGATTAATTGAAGATCCAACAAAGGTCTTGGGACACAATAATTCTTTCTGGGAAATGGGATTAAAATTTAACCCTTCTCCAATTTCCTCTCTTTGTAGTGAAAATTTCATTTTTCATCTGTTGGCCAAATAATTCCGCGTGCACTCAGTCATCCGTAAATTAATCTTGAATTAATTCCTCAGTCTCCTGTCCTCTGATACATAATTTGCCAGAAGAAAATACAGAGCCATCTATCTTTCATCAGGTCCAGGGTGAGGAAGGTGGACAGACTTCCCTGATCTGAAGCCTGGGGCCTCACATCAGGCTCAGGCCGGTGTCTGGAACCATTCTGCACATTGATCCACCAGTCAGTCTGCAGAGATAGCAGCTTCAGAAGACCGTGGAATCAAATGTCAGCTAGGATTTGAGAGTTAGCCCCAGGAACAGGCTGGGTGAAAACTGGTTTATGAGCCAGAATCCAGGCCTGAAGCCCACAAGAAGCCTACTGGCCAGCTGACCAGCCACATTTAACAAGCTTTGTGTAATGTTGCCCCTTTCATCAGAATGAAGAGCATTCCCAGGGACGTGGGCAAGACACAGTCCTCTGAGCCTACAGCAGCAGAGGGACCACCTTTATAAGCTTCAGGCACAGAAACCTAAAGAGAACCATGTGCCACTTCACTTGCAACTCCTCTGGGGAATGAGTGGCCTTCCTGCCCTTGCCGCTGGTCCCTGGCTATATCTGAATACACCCCAGGCACTCTTTTTCTCCCACGCACCACCCAACAATGAAAATTCAATATAAAATTTAGAGTTACCAAGATTATACCAAGAGAAGATGAGGGAAGGGATGATCTTAGGTGTGCCAAGGTCTGGTCCTCTGTGCATTTCAACAGAGCAACTAAACACACAGCAGGACATTCACTCTGCTGATGGACACAGAGCTTTTGTATAAGGATGTACAAAAAGCCATTTTTACAGATCCCTCTGGACAAGTTTATGGTGATGAGAGAGGAGGCTCTGGTCTTATCTGGGTCCTTTCTGCTTGAAGAATCCCTGTGGGTCCTCCAGGGGCTCTCACAGGGATCAAGGGTTGTGGAAAGGAAGATTTGCATGTAGATTCCAGAGTGAAAAGAGACAATGAATTCATAGACTTTCCTAGAGCAGGCCTGGGACGGCCAGCCAGCACCAGGGCTGGATTGTTTACCCAAGCCCTGGGCTGCAAGGGAGTTTTCCTGGGGGTGTTTATGTCTTCCCGGGGTCTGGATGGTGATCCCCAGACAGACAGGAGGACCGCTCATCTGGTGGCTGGCATGTTTGTTTCCCCTTCCACTTGAATTTGTAAAGACTCCCTCCATGGGACAGAGCTCTGCTTACAGAGTTAACACCATGATGGCTGGGGTGGGTTGGATGGGGGATGGGGGCCCGGGGTGAGGCCAGGCCAGCCGAAGAGTATACAGTGCAAGCAAGCAGGAAGATTACAGGTATGTGTGTTCTCACAGCTATGGCAATGGTGTCCTGGCAAATCCTGCCTGCTGGCAGTGATCTCAACACCTAGTGAGTTCTTGAGAACCCGGTAATAGCTTGGGAGAACTTACCACAGCCACAGCCAGAATTGCAGATAAAAATACGAAAAATACGAAGAACACAAATTTATCTCTTTTAGATTGTTAACCTGGGATCGCGAAAGCAGTATAAACGGCTGGTTATGACAGCCTACCCATGGAATCCCAGCATTCTGGAAAGCAGATGCAGGAGGATTGTAAGTTCAAGGCTATGCTCCACTACATAGCAAGTTCAAGGCCAGCCTGGCTACATGAGACACTGCTCTAAGACACATTTACACACTGAGAGACTTACACATACATACAAACACACACATATACACAGACATATACATCATACACACATCACACACATTATATATGCTTATCACACACAGAGAAACATATATAAACACACACACACATACACACAAAGATTTAATTTCATTTCCTTCATTATTACTGACACATGGAAATGTCAAATACTATAAAAATAGGGGAGAGTAATATATTAATGTAAACATTTATAGACTCTCTATTTTTTCAAATAAATAAAAATTCATTTTTGTCAATATCTATAGTGAGGGTCATGTGCTAAATTCTGGGACCCTTAGAAAAGTCTCAGAATAACTTTTACAAACTTAATCTTTGGAATTTATGTGTAACAGTAAGACAATGGGGGCAGGATCAGAGCATCCCTGTGAGGAATAATCCACCCAGCTAGAATTATTACAGAACTCAGACACTCGATCTGAGCAAAGGACTGGTGTTCCAGAGCCATGACTGGCTTCGTGGACCTAGGTTTTCATATTGGGGCACTTGGCTCAGCCTGTGGGTTACACATGGCAATAAAGAGGCCAGCCAACCCAACAGAGAGCTACAAAATTAACCCAGACTGTGGTCCTAGCTAATGAGAACCAGACCCACAGGCCAAACACCAGACACACAAATCCTAGCCTCAATTATTTTAATTTTCCCCCATTTTAAGGGTCATCAGGAAACCCCTTCCAGCTTTATTCCAGTGTAAATGAAGACATTGTAAAATTTAAAAAGACAGTTGAGAGTTTGAGGCAGCTTTCTCTTTGAGTAGCCTTTGAGAACGTGAGCTCAGCACACAACTGTCATTGTGTTTACTATTCATGATAATCAGGAGAGTGGGGATGGAAAACACTGGTCTGAAACTGCTCTTTGTACTTAGTGAACATGCACTGTTTACATCTTAATGCAATCTGCCATTTTCAGTATATGTGTGTGTCTTCGGCGACTTAAACAAACAAGCAACAAAACCACCCAAGAGTCAAAGCACAAAACCCTGTGCTCAAGATTTAAAAAACGGTATTAAAAATGTGGAGTTGGGTGTGGGGAGGTAGCCTGGTCAATAAAGTGTCATCTGCTTAAGCAGGGGGATCTGGCTTGGATCCCAGGCACACACAAGAATGGTAGTGCTAAGGTACATGTGCACACACACACACACACATGCACACACATGCACACACAAAAATTCAGGCTCTTACGCATGCACATTCACTCACACACATGAGCAGGACAACATACACATACAGGCACATGCACACACATGTGTACATGCACACACACATGCCCATTCTCATACATATATTCACACACACACATACATGCCCACACATGCCCACTTTACATGCACCTGTGCAAACACATGCACAAGTGCCCAYACATAGACACACACAGGCGTATGGTCACACATTATAATCCCAGCACTGGGGATGATGAAGCAGGGTACGAGGGGTTTACTAGCCACCATTGTAGACAAATCAGCAAGTTCCAGGATTATTAAGAGACCCTTGTCTCAAAAATTATGGTTGAGAGCAAAGGAGGAAGACATTCACCATTGACCTCTGGCCTCTGTGAGCATTCTGCACACATGTGCAATACAGGAACACACACAACAACTGAAATCATGGGATAGGAAATGAGGAAGGAMAATATGTGCTAAGGAAAGAACAAGTGCCCAGACTTTGTCTTGTGAACTGCAGAGTAAGGGGAGGRGCCTGTGACTCTATCATGGTGTCCAAACTCACAGGGGAGATACTGTACACATTCCATTTACATTGACAATTTAATGATAAAAAGTGCGACTATGAAATTAGACATTCCCCCAAGTCCAAATCTGCATGCTGTTGCTTGTGATCGTCATGGTCTTAGCATGGCATGCCTTAGAAACCCCTCTGAACGACTTCAAACATAGTTATATAAATGAATGGCACCTTCAGGATCCAATTTCCTGGATATTGTTTGACACATACACTGCAATGGTTGTGTGCCCCTATAACTCCCATGTTGAAATCCTAACACAGAATGAAATGTCCTTAGTGAGTGTGGCTTCTTGGGAAGTGACTGGATGCTGAAGGTGACAGCTCTTTCCAGGAAGCCTTAAGTGAAGTGTCCCCAGAAGCACGTGTATCAGCACTGTGACCTTGGCCTGCAGTTTCTGAACTGTAAGGAACAAGTATCTGTTGAGAAAGCTACAGCCTGGTCTAGGATTTTCCTACTTCAGCTGGAGCAACAAGGACAGTTAAGAAACATGCTCTAAGACATCATGTGACCTAATGAGACACAGTTGACTCCACAAAGAGAACTTGGCAAGAAAGATGGTGGCACACACTTGCTGTAACACGAACCCTGGCCTGCTAAGTTGTTCAGAGTACTGACTATATAACCAAACTACAAACTCAAAGGTTGGGGATATTTTCCCAGGCAGGATGAATCCAAAAGGACTAAAGGAAAATATTCTGTGTGAGTCAGTTCTAGAAACTTGTTTTCAACAAGGAGAGGGAGATGGACTGGAGGGTTGTGGAAACAGAAAGCAGGGAGGGAGCAGGAGCAGCCATTACTAAAGTAATATTTTAGAGAACTTTGTAGAAACCTTCAGGAACTATAGAACGGCTCACCAAAATGAGCTCTAATTATTTTTTATTACTTTTTTTTACTTCCTTAATTTGTAGTGGAGGGTGTCTGCTATATAAAAATCATCCCGCTTTACATACCAAGGGAAACATTCTTGTATTCTACAAATAACTACACACAGTTCTCATATACCAAGGAAAGCTGTACATGTTGATACTTTTATAAAATAGATAACTAAGTAAATCATGAAAACTGGGCCAATGTAGCCCACGGACGAGCTCAGAAGCATGACTCAGAGGCCTCTGACTAAACCTACAGGAGAGTCATCTAGCTCCCTTTGCCCCATTTCCCACAAGTCTGACTGTGCGAAGGACAGCTGTGCATCCTGGAATCCATCTTCTGATGTCACCCCGATGATTTATTCAGAGCTGGTCAGGGACTAGCTTTGCCAATAATGAGCAGTGCAGTGCAGGAAAGAAATGCTGTGTTCCAGTTCTCAGTAATAGTAAGTCTCCTTGGAGTGACTTCTTGGGCGTGGGGAATAGACTCAATTTGCATTTTCATGGTTTATTTCTGAAAACATGGAGGTGTTGGGTAGAGAGAAAAGGGTACGGAGATCAGTGACCTGTGGGTTGTTGCACCCTTGTGATAGGTTAATACTGATTGCCAGTATAGGAGACAGGCCTCTGGGCACATCTGTGAGGCAGTTTCTAGATTGGGTTAAATGAGGTCTGAAGACACACTTAACTGAGAGTGGTACCACTCCATGTATTAGAGTCCTAGACTGAGTACAAAGGACAAAATGTTCTAAACACTAACAATCATCTCTTGCTGTTTTCTAACTGGGTATAATGCGACTGGCACTCTATGGCTCTGGCCAGCATGTCTTTCCCACCATGACAGACTGTATGCTTGAATTGTCAGCAACACGTATTAGTATTTCCTAAGCTTTTTTGTCAGGCATTGTGTTGTAGCAAGGAGACAAATTGCTAAAATGATCATTTATTGTCATTCATTAGGCTCTGACACCAAAGGCATGTTGAGCTATCAGAGACTCATACAAGGACTCCTTCTCATAGCAGTGATGGTAGGGCTTGTATTTATACGAATATCATGATAATTGCAAGGGACCAACTAGAAAAATACTGGAGTAGATTATCTTGAAGTTCCGTGGATTTGCAATCACCGAAGCACCCAATTCAAGTCATGCCCATAAATCCAACCCAGTGTCAGGTATATTTTGCCATGAGTACTAGTTTCACAAAACAAGGGAAAACTGGACCAAAACAAGGATAGACAACTCTGTAACCCACATGATCTTGAAAAGGAATAATCCAGAAATATATCAGAGAGCATGTGCTCTCTTGAAAGCTTGCTATTCCTTCACTCGTTCCAATGAACCATGTGTGTGTCACAGGTGAGACTGTCAGCTCTCTGTTGCCCAATCTTCAAGTGTTACAATGGGGCTTTTATCTATACTTAGTAATATTGATGTGTGTCAATATCACAGTGCTGGACCACAGTTGCCCAACTGTTGCACCAAAACTCATGGATGTGCTCTGTGGGCAACTGATGGCTGCCTGACACCTCACATATGGCTGTAAACAGTATATTATTCTCCTGTCTCCATCCAGAGCTTTCTAGTTTATAACATGGTTTCTTAACCATTTGGGAACATTCTAAAATGTTGACCAAAGAGTTTTACCTTAGCCTGTCTAAAGTGGCCTGGAGTCTACATATCTGATACATTTCTAGAGGGGTATCGGTGAGCCTAGGTAATCAAAACCTTGCCTCTCAAAGCCTTTCTACATTGACAGCAGAGTGGAGTTATAAGCTCACTGTCCTGGTAAGGGATTTAATTAATTAATCACTGGTTCTAAGACCATTATCTGCCCTAGGAAGTAGAATTTACCAAGGTTAGGAAGTAGTAGATGCCCAGCCCAAACTCTTCCACATGGCTGGCCCTTACCTGTTGATGTCACTGTGTTCCTTTATAGGGTGTTTCAGGTAGAGTCGCCATGGCTATGGTCACAGAATCTTCACTGAAGGTGGACATGACACAAAGAACAAGAGGCAGGGGAATGTTCCTCTGGTTCTGGACACTGAATACTGGGGTTCGGGGAACCAAACTTGGGTATCAGGCTTGACAGCAAGCACCTTTAATTGGCTGAGCTACCCCAACTGGATGCTGAGCCCTTTAAAAAAAAAAGAATAAGACATAAAAATTGAGGTCAGTGTATGCGTAGTCCTTCATGTCTGATGAATTTTTAGTTTGGCTTTTCTCAGAAAAAAAAGCATCTTTATGGTTCACAATCCCAGATCAGAGATCGCCAGAGCCATCTGATGCTCACCTGCCAGCAATCCACCCAAAGACTGGCAAAAGGGGATGGATTATGAATTGAAAATATTCAGCAGAAACAGTGTGTGTGTGTGTGTGTGTGTGTGTGTGTGTGTGTGTTGCCAGAAAAGCAAGCTGCAGGCTCACAAATGACATTTACAGAAGAGCTTATGTGGGGCTTGGACAATGTACATATGTTTTTCATTAGGGCAGCTAAAGAGCACTTTGTAAAGATTTAAGTGTGCACTGCAAAGTCTGTGCCCTTTTTTTAACAGCTCCAATGGCAGAAGGCGCTTTCTGTAGCCAAGGAGCCCTGGTGTCAGGCTCTGGGGACTCTAAGAACCCTTATACAGTTCATAGTTTCTGCTCACTGGATAACTGAAAGGATCCAATTACAAGCCCCAGACCCTGCTCCTAGCACAGACAGGCCTGTGCAGGGCTGGCCCGGGGACCACACGGAGAGTGGACTATGAACATTCTACCAGGTTTCAAGTTGGTTTACTTTACCAAAAGGCACTTCCTGTCTCCTGATTCTCACCTTCTTAAGCAAGGACCTTTTGAAAACCCTTTCTTAATTAGTTTACTTTCACATATGCCCTCTACAGCTGTTTGGGGGAAAGGTGTGGGATTCTTGGCTTCTAAGAGCCCTGTGAAAAGTGAAACTGTTCACATCAAGCAGAGGGCTACACTCAGGACGTTTTGGGGGGAGGGCTTAAGTTGACCTTGGAATTTCTTTTCTCCCATGAATTTAATACTGCTGGGGGAAGAGGACAATGGTATGTGTTTAGTTGGCATGTGCCAAGGCAGGGCCATGCCCATCAAAGCCCTCGCTCTCCACTGACCCATGGATAACCCCACTTTCCCTTCCCACAAGTCACTGCTCTAAGGCCTTTGACCTTCTGGGATTGACAGGCAGCCTTTGCCAATGAAGATATACAGGATTTTTCTTTGTCTGTTTCATGTCTGTCAATTGTTTGGATCAATACAAAACACCTTCAGCTATTATGTAAGTAATAAATATGTGACTCTTTTCATGCCTATTATATGAACTGAAAACTAGAAGGTTCACATGGCACCTCCTATCCCAAATGCATGTTCAGAGCTAAACAAGTAAAGGTTGACCCAGGCCACCGTAAACACACCAGCTCTCAGAAGCTTGCAGGCTCGATCAGATCGATCAGAGAAGTAAAGGCAGAATCCAGAGTCCTTCCCTTCACTCCTCCTCCAGAAAGCTTTCTTCAGAGGTAGCAGAATCAAAGACTGCCAGGATCTTTTGAGAGGGTGTAGCCAAGAACTGAGTTCTTGACCCATCACGGGGATGTGGGGACCTGCATCTGTGCGCTAAGGAAGGTCCGAGGGCTTCAGTTCTGACCCTGACAGCTTTGGGGCCACACCAGAGCCTAATGTGTACTGCTTTCCAGTTACACCTGTTTTTCATAATAAATAATCTTCTGTTCTTATTAATAAATAATACAGAAGGAAATTGCAAGTACGCACACACACACACACACACACACACACACAAGTACTGTTCACAGAAGCAGAAGATGGAATCAAGTGTTTAACTTTAAAAAATGAGCTCTTGTCAGGATAAGATTACCCATGGCTAGTAAAGTTGCCATTTCAAGTGCACACATGGGTGGTTATTAATTGTATCACTTTATCCTGCAAAGTCTCAGTGCTGAGTTGCCTGTAACTGTTACCATTGTCTATTTTTAAGCTTATTTATCACTAACAATTAGCTACTCGGTGACCACGAGGCCATACCAGCCCTTCCCTTCTGCCAACTTTCTTGTGGCCCCCAGTCTACTTTCTGTCTTTATAAGCTTAATAGTCTTASGTATTCCACAAAGACAGATTCTTTATCAATTAGAATCAATTAGATTCTTTATCTTTCTGGGTAGATTATTTTACTTAACAGTGCTTTCAAGATCAATCTATGATATAGGATATGTTGAAACTTTGTTCCTCTACATAACTAAACAATATTCCATACTATGGATGTGCCACATTTTGTTAATTCGTTATCCAGAAAGACACCTGACTTCATTTTTTGCTTCTGTGAACATTGCTGCTGTCAGTGTGTGCATGTGTGTGTGTGTGTGTGTGTGTGTGTTTGAGTCTCCACTTTCTATTCCTTCCTTTAATGTTAAGCATGCTGCTGCAGTCATATGGTAGCTCCCTACTTAGCTTCCTGGGAACTGATTAGCATAAGCACTTCCTTTTGTGAGTGTGACAGACCCCATACCACCCTGCAGTGACAGCATAATCCATGTTTATCTAAAGGCAAACATGCAATCATTTTATTTATTGCCATTTAAATTCGTGGTACAAAGACATGAATTGGGCTTGAGGCATGTGTAAAACAAAGTGGATGAATTTAAATAAACACAAAACATGTACTAAAATGAGATAAATTAGATTGAACAAAAAAATTATAGGTGTGTGAGTATGGGTCATAGGAAACAGAGGTTAGATTCAGAGTCTCCTGGCAACCTTTGTAAAAAGAAAAAAAAAGAAGTGGAAGAGGAGGAGGAGGAAGAAGAGGAGGAAAAGAAGGAAGGAAGGAAAGAAAGAAAGAATGAATGAACAAATAAAGAAAGAAGGAAGAAAGAGAGAGAGAGGAAGGAAGGAAGGAAGGATGGAAGGAAGGAAGTAGATTGAGCCTTATTTTGTTTTCTAAGGAGCCATTTAACTCTTTCATGATACTAACTAGAGATAGGAGTCCCACTGAGAGCCCAGTCCTGCCTCACAGAGTCAGAAGAGGCAGGCTTCATTGGCATTAGGTCCCTGATGCTGGAAATCACGAAAAAGTCAAAACTGTTACCCACCCCCCCMMAAAAAACAAATTAGCCAGAGTAGGAGGAAACCCGAATTACAACTCTGGGACATAATGGGCAGAGTGGTCCTGCCTGACTTGTGCAAATGGCAGACTCCTCGGCCCCATGCACTTCCAAAGCCACACTAGCTTGCAAAGCTATGACTCATGTCTTCTCACTGAATTAGAGAGCACATTGTTTATGACACACAGGGTATGGGGATGGTGGGGTGTCAAGGTGTCGTGGGTGAGAGTCACTGTGTCACTGGACTCCTTTGATTTAGACCTACAAATGTATGTGCTGCTCAGAAAAACCAAGCAAGAGGACATCAGGTTGACTTACAGAGTGGGCAGCTCATGGACACAAAGAAAAACAGCCAGATCATCTATAGGCAAGGCCAATGCCTGCTGAGAACCAAAGGATCTTTTGTCCTTAGCTATGGCATTTGTTAGATAAAGTGTGAGACTAGGAGCATCTCTGCATGTCTGAACAGAATTTAGAAATCAACATTGTCTGCACAGATTGGGCTAGTAAGAATAATGAAAATCTTTGAATTGTTGCCAAAGTTTGACTAAAGAAATTTTGTCCATATTTGTTCATGTGGGTGCATGCGTGTGGCTATGTGTGTGTGTGTGTGTRTRTGTGTGTGTGTGTGTGTGTGTGTGTTTCTGTTAAATAAAATAGAAGCTGGAGGGAAGCTGTATATCCATCAAAGCCTGCTCAAGATTGTGATGATGGCTTTCAAGCTCTCTTACTCTCACTAGCCTCTTATGCCCCTGTACCATCTCATCTCCACTGCCTCCATCATCCTAACCTAACCTCTCAACTGTCTGCATCATCCCATCTGACCTTATCCACTGTTTCCCTCATCCCTATTTAAACTACTGTCTCCACCATCTTCATTTCATCTACACTTTCTCCATCAGCCCCATTTATCCTCCATTGTCTCCATCATTTCCATCTAACTTTCTCCGCCATCTTCACCATCTCACCCCCATTGCCTCCATCATATTTATCCTCCAACTTCTCTATGTCTTCACCATCTTCATCATCTCACCTACTCTGTCTCCATCATCCCCATCCAACTTTCTCTACTGTCTCCACCGTCTCCATTCTCTAATCTATAAAAAGGCCTGTAGCTTAAGGGAAGAGGTAAGACAGTGACATTTTTCAGGCCAGAAGATGTGTCTTCGGTAGCATTTAAATCAGAAACAGAGTGAGGGCAAAGGTGGTAACCTGGAAGCACAGGGCAGCTAAAAGGAAAATGGCTCTTCCTCTGTGGTATACTCTCAATGACAGAGCTGGAGCCCATTTGCAGTTGAGGTTTGTACCTCTGTTCTCAAGGCTTTAATGTATATCTTAAAACTCTACTGCAGTGTACCTTTAAACCCAATAACCTCCTTAACTAGAATTACTCTACTGTTTTCCAGAAAATGGCTGAGGTCAAAACTTGAATTTCTGCCAGCAACATAGGATGATGAGTAAGAACAGTAGAGAATCAAATTGAAAGACTGTCAAATAAAAGCATGACCGAATCATCTCCAAGAGGTCAGGGCACCTTCTCTCAGAAGGCTGCTGCTCATCTCCTCATGAGCAATGAGCACAGCAGGCTCTTTAGCATTGCCATGGGTACCTAACATGTCTTAGAAATATCTGACCACAGAGGTGAACACCAGTAGAGGCTACTTGAATGCTCAACCAGCCCCGTTCCTGATGCTCTCTCAGAGTGATTCCCTGGAGGTCTGGCTTCCTGTGAGTTGTTATTTTCTTTCACAGTCAGGTARTTTATGTCCTGATTTTCATGTAACTTCCTTACCCTTGTCTACAATCTCAAGTATTCTTCTTTTAGGAACTGGGCACATGGCCCTTTAGATGACGGTATTTGTTCTTCAAGACCTGAGTTCAAATCCCTAACACACTTGTAAAATGACACACAGCTGTGGATACCTTGTAATCCTAGCATTTGGGGATGATGATGGGAAGATCTTGCCAAGGTCTGCCAACCTAGGTGCAACAGTGATTATCTAGTTCAGTGAAAAATTCTCTCAAGGCAATGAGACAGAGACAGAAGAGAGTTTTATCTCAGGCTTGCATCTGTGTGTACATACATGTATACAAATGCATATACATGCAAAGATATACTTGCACACATGTGCACACATATATGTACAAGTATATACACAAACACACAAGCACACACACACACACACACACACACACACACACACACACACAAACAATATATTAGAGGTGATTCTTATAGAAAATTGAAACTAAACAGTATCCTAAGAGAACATCCTTTTCCAACCAGATACCAACTTGCCAGCCCAACTCCAGTCAGAGTTCATCCCCAGCTCTGCTGCAAAACAAGAAATTCATCAAATTCGAGTCACTCTGTAATCAGATGTCACTGTCACCGTCATGATGTCAACACTCAGACAACTTCTGAGAAGAACTATGTCATCTGATGTTAAGGAGCTTCCCTTGCCTGTCCCCAAAATAATGAATATGAATAATGAGCTGCCGCTGACTGTGCGCTGTCCTGAAACACAGGTGTGAGGTTATGGGGAAAAATGCAGCGACATGTGGCAATACCAGACAACAGTCCATGTGAGGCACTTTTGCCATCCTGTTGCAAGAATTGCTTCCCAGGGGAGATATAAACAATGTCTGGCTAGCCCTGGTCCCAATGACAAGGTACTGTTCTACCAACATTCACTCTGGGAAGCCAAGACATTTATGGGACTCCCTTAACAGGACATGGGTGCAGGGTTGCTTATAAGAAGATACATGATGCCAAAGCAGCCACATTGGGAACTCTGCACTCCTCCTCATGATTTCCCTACAGTCATACTGGTAAAGTCTTCTTCTCCTAACTCCCCACAGCCTACACCCTAGTACCTCCTCAAGCCGTGGACGCCATGTGCAATAAGGGCAGACTTACATCCAAATGGTAGAGAGGAGGGGCTCAAACCTCAGATCCATTGACTTTTGGAAAATGGGGACCAACAGGAGAAAGAGGGGCATTGAGGATCCCTGAGATTTAGAGTCTTGATTTCTAGGCCACAGAAATTTAAGCAAATAAATGTGTGCTTTTGCCACTGTGCCTTCCCCATCAGAATGGATTTTACTCTCAACATGTAAGCCAAATACATCCTTCCTCTCTAAATTACTTTTGTCAAAATATTTGGTCTAAACAGCAAGAAGGAAATAGACTACTGGGACAGTCTGACAAAGGCTGCTGGGACATTGTAGTCTCAGAAGTCCAAATCTTGGCCATGTATACAGCAGTGGAAATGAACTACAAAGACTTTACTCTGAGGTTTTCAGTTGAGGCTGATAGTATAACAGGCTAAAGGAAAGTAAAAGAATTTGAACTCATCTAACTTAAAACACAGGGTTTATGTGCACACATGCACATGTGATGTTTCTGGGCATTTAAGATATATTTAAAAATTCGCTTCTCTAGTGTGCAGTGAGCTGGACGTGGATGTGTATTTTTGGCAAAGGGAAGGAAAATGAATTAAGTATAAAGGATTGAGGTTGTCAACAATATTGTTGTTATGGTATTTAGCTAACAGCACCACTGTGCTCTCCAAAGTAGAAAAGGTATTCAAAAAAGATAAAACAACTCCCTGCAAACTTCATATCTGTTTCCAAGCCTCACATTTTAAAGAAAAAACAAACAATCAAACAAAACACCTGAACACTGGATCCTGCCTGGAACCTCAAGGAAAGCAACTGTTACCATGGCGGTTTGCAAAAGGCTAAATTTAAGAAACCTAACAGATTATTTACAAACATCAATCAAGCATGACATGAAGAGACTAAGGACTCAGGTAGAGGACAAGAGAAATAAGCCTTGCCCCTTTGTCAACCCAAGAGGCTCTTAGAGACCCCGTGGAACTGGTTTGTGGAGACCTGTTGGTTTCTGCAGATGCCCC
>BDUI01007046.1:62423-75815 GCA_002335545.1 Apodemus speciosus
GCTTCTGGCTTAGCAGCCAGGCATCCTTACCCTGCTCTGAGTCGTACGTACCCACCACCATAGACCCCCCACCTTGCCTATGCATGACCTTGGTGCCTTGATGTCAAGACCACAAGTGACCCAAGAAAAAAATCTTGCGAATCGTGAAAAACCATGTGTCTGCTTGGGCCTGTGGATGCCAGCTCAGTGAGATGAAATGTCCTGGGATGGCCAGGTTCCTGATGCTGCTGTGGCTGAGGGCAACCTGTGCTAACATCACAACAGGGTCCTTTTGCAGGCCACTGATGTCCAGGACACTGGTGCGAATTGCAGGATCTGGAAAACTTGTAAAATTCACTGACCTCAGCAGAGCTCAGCCTGGGTCATTTCCCACGGCAGCAAGGATGCCCCAGAGAACATCTGTATCTTCTCTAGGGTTCTTAATTCCCTCCTCCAGCCTGGAACAGGCACAGGAGTCAGGGCTGCGCCAGAATTTGGGGTACCTATCACTCAGTCCCTTGCCTTGGCCCGAAGGCACTGAAGCCTTTCCGGACAGGTGTTGTTTCCCGACTGTGTTTCCTTGGAGTGTTCTATGGAAGGAGCCCCTGATGTCTCCCTGGGGAGCCCATCCAGGTTTTTTATCACCATGACTGTCAAGGAAGTATGCCTTGTATCTAAATTTTATTCAGAGGGTGAAGACCTTGAGGGAGTAATGAGGGGAGCTGAAGCCACTGCCACCTCCTCTAACTCCCAGAGGGTGGGGTCACCCCTCAGGACTTGAGGAACAAGGCTCTGTGTGGAAAGAAAAGCTGAGCAAATGCAACATTAGCAGCACAAAGCACTGGGCAGGCTTCCTGCCAGGACGAACACCAAGCACAGGGCTGCTCCAAGGCAGGGTCTGGTGTGAACTGCCATCGACACCGGCGCGAACCACTACCGAGGCTGGTGTGAACCACCATCAAGGCTGGTGTGAACTGCCACCGAGACTGKTATGAACCACTATGGAGTCCCATCAGAATTGCATCAATAAAGTGAAGCAGTGAGCCCGTGAGAAGGTGTCAGGACTTCTTCTTTGCAAGGGTCTGGTGCAGCTCTGCAGAGAGGTAGCCCCCAGGGTCCTCTATGCAATCTGACTCTCTACAAAGCTGACGTGGGAGGTCAATAGACTTTCTACTTTGCTGTCAATTAAAAAAAAAAAAACTTACTCCATGGAGAAACTGGTGGCCCTTTCTTCACTGTTGAGGGTTGAGGGGTGAAGATGACAGATCTGGCCATCATCTCCTGGGCTCCTTGTCACAAGGATCATGGAACCTCGGTCCCCCCCCCCCCCACTGAACAGATAAGAATAAAAGCGATGAGGCTTCTTCCTACAGAGCCAGAGCCAGCACTCCCCGAGTTAAGAAGCCACACCGTGGCTTCCGGAAGCAGGATGCAAGGGACTTGGCACCGTGTTCTGCCCTTGCCATCCGTGCCCCCTGAAGCTAGAGCAGCCACTCATTAAAAGCTCATTAGGAGCCCACGGCACACAAAGGTCCCAGGAGGCAGCAGTGTCCTGCCGAAGCGTGTGGCCCTGGAGAGGCCAGTGCACCGTGTCGGGCAGGCCAAGCCAAGCTGCAGACAGGAGCTGGGTGACCGAGCGGTAACAGGCCATGTATGGGCAGGGGCCTCGAGGCAGCTGAGCTTGTCTCAGATCATCTCTGCTGGCAGACGGCAAAGAAACAGACAGGCACTAACCCATGGGCTTTCCTCCCTCGCCTGTAAGGTAACAGGGCTTAAGTGCGAGCTTCTTCCCCGGGGCCTCAGGGAGAAAGGGTAAGGGGTGTCAGGGTTGGGGTTGGAATAGGCAGGACCCGGCCACATCCGTGTTGCCTGGCAGCTGAAGACACACGCYATGGAAACTCCGAGGATAGCCACCCACTGTGTGCATGAGGTTAGTGAAAAAGGGGGGCCATGAATCCAGAAACACCCTTTGGAGGCCTGCCTAATGCCTACCAGGGAACAGGGCAGCTGCATGTTCAAGGTGTGGCTGTGGACAGGCTACGTCCTCTGGTTCCCCTCCATCCTGGGGAGAACCCCCCCCCCCCATCTGTGCTAGCCCTGGGGTCCAGCGCTGTTTCGGCACTAACCCAATTCCCCAGTGCCAAGGCACTGGGTTTCTGAGAATTCGCTGGCAAGGAGGTTTAGGGAAAGTTGGAACGGGCTTTGAGCCCTGGGCTGCTCTCTGCAGCTCCCGTCCGCAGCTCCAGGCCTCTCCTCCCGCATTAGGTTGGGGGAGCCGTCTGTTTCTTTTCTTACGTCCCCGGGATACTGTGACTTTTGATTTCTGCTTGATTAATATACAGCCAACAGACACTGTATTTAAGGAGGTTCTAATTCTCTCAGGTCACCAAACTCGGGAGGGGCAAAGCCGTGAGGAGCCGGCCCCGCAGTAGATCAAACACTGGGACCTTCAAATCGCTCCGTGGTCCAATTTTTCATCACTGCTGCCGACTGATAACCCTTTCAGCCAGAAGCCAATCTCCTTCCTTCTCTGGGGGTGGGCCCAGGGGCTGGATATGGATGTCTGTGCCTGAAGCCTTCCTGGCAGCCTCGTGGCAAGGTGGAAGGACACAGTATTCCAGCCCTGCAAGACTGAGCCTTGCATCACCAAAGACAGACAGACAGACAGACAGACAGACAGACAGACAGACAGACAGACAGACAGATCCTGGGGTTCCTGCACCCTAGACTTCCTGAGCCAGACAAGGAATGTGTAAATGAACCTCTCTGGTCCGCAGGAGCTGGGCAGGGGCCAGGCCTACTGATTGTCACAGTTTACCAAAACATCTTCCCAGCCACTCAGGACCCCTTACGATGTGGCTGCTTTTCCTTTCCCCTTCTCTGACCCACCCTGAGGCCTTCTCCGTACATCTTTGGTACCCCGGCTGTGCACACCACCGCTCCCATTCTTTTTCCATTTCTATTTGTCTTCTAGTGTCTCCCGGACGGCAAATAATCGCTCTGCCCAGCACTTGGGGGTTCACTTGCCCACATGGTGAGGACCGGGGGTAAAAGTGCCCGGTGTGAACACTGTTTCTTTGGAAGCATCTTTTACAGACCCAGCCTGTGTTGCAATTTTGGGAGAGATCACAGAGCAGCACAATGTGGGAAGATTATCCTCAGCTTGTAAATTACATCCCAGCTGGGGGGCAGGGAATGCGCACAGTTAACCAAGAACCTGGTGCAAAGCAACTCTCTTGAAGAGCAGGCTCCTCAAGGMGCAGGCTCTGATCAACTCTCCCYGTCACTGGCTCACCACAGAAATGTCTGCACAGAACTTGAGAGGAGCCTGGCTCTTYCTTCCCAGGTCCAATCCTGACTCTTGTATTTATTTTCTCTCCACCAAGCCCCACTGGACTACCTCCCTCCATCCACTTAAAATATCATCTATAGATTTTCAAATTATTGCTACACTTTCCAAGAGAAGGCCACAGTGGTTAAAAATTAACAGCAAATTTATAGGAATTCCATATGGCAATTAGAGAATTATAATGAAGTGGCCGCCACTTGGCCGAGTGCGCGTAATTGGAAATCCACGCTGGGAGACTAGCATCTTTACGGTATTGGGATTGTATTTTTTGAGAGCAAATGCCATGGAAGAGGGTCAGTGGACCCTTGAGCTGGCCAAGTTCTTCTTCATAGGAAAGAATGGCCAGTTCATTGCCCACTTGGGAGCAATTTAGTGGGGGGTATCATTTCACTGGCACACGGATGGTAGGTAGCTTGATGCCACGGCGGTAGGTGGGTGTTTGGGCTAGAGGGATCTCGGGGCTGGYCAGATTGCTCTGGAGAAGGCAGGAGGGTGGAAGGAAGAAGGACCATTATCGGCAGAGGAAACAAGGTATGGTGTTAATAGCATCAAAACAAAAGCCCATGTTTCCTCTGTCCCATGGGCAACAGCGTCCCTGAGATTCTTTTATGGTAAGGGTGTCAGAGGGCACCTCCCTGTGTTCTCGAGATAGCAGCCACGGGCTTTGGGTGCATCCCTGTGTCACCTCAGGGTCCCAGTGGCTGAGACAGTGTACAAAAAGAAATCTTGGGAGCTGGAGAGATGGCTTGGTACTTAAGACCACCATCCACTTTTTCAGACGACCTGGCTTTTTGGTTTTCAGAATCTGCACAGTGGCTTTGCTCAAGATTGTGTTTAACTCCAGTTGCAGGCGATTTGATGCCRTCTTCTGACTTCTGTGGGTACTAGGCATGCATGTGGCACACATAAACATACATGCACCCACATAAGATAAACACTCCTTTAAAATGAGATGTCTTATTTGGAGAAAGGGGGATTTTCCTAGAAGTTGGGGACAAACGACAGACTTCAAGAATGTTCTCTAGGCCCAGTGCAATTTGACACAGGACCCACTGGCTACTCTAGAAACAGCTCAAAGGGAGGGGCTGGGAAATGTTTCAGCAGGTAACATAGCGCTTGCTGGAAAACTTGAGGTCATGAGTTCAAATCTCCAGAACCCACATAAAAACCTGAGTTTGGTTGCCCGCATGTTTATAACCCTGCGGTGTGTAGGGAGAGACAGGAGGCCCACCAGGGCTCTCTGGATGCCAGCCTAGCTCCAGGCTCAGCGGGGGACCCTGTCACAAGGGAGTAAGGAACAGAGTGCTAGAGCAGGACACCAGCATCTTCCTCTGGAATCTGTGTGCACCCACACACTCATATGTGCATGTATTCCGCACAACAACAGCAACAACAACCAAGGGCTAGGCTCCATGTATGGGAAACACATGCTGTCGTCTGAAGGACTGACGCAAGAATGATTAAGAACGATGTTTGCATCAGCTACACCCGGCTGACTCTGGGTCGCACTAGGTGCACGGTAGAAATGGTTTAAGCACTTTCTTTTTTTTTTAAATGTAGTCACTAACATGTTAAGACACACCCAAGCTGTTTGTTCTGTGCCTCAGCCCAGTGACACAGGGCCTCAGTGTGGGCATGGCATTTCCTTCTCACCCTTTGCCCCCTGACCTCACCGGTACCAATCTCAACCTGGTCACTGGCTACCCCCACAAGGGCTGAACATCTAACTGAGCTCCTTCTCATGGTGGAGCCTGTGTTGGCAGCATGTACCCTAACTCTTTTGACTTCAAGGTGCATAGCCACTGGATTCACCCCAAGTAGATCTATCTCCATCGCTTGGGTTCTGCTTGCTTCTCTGAGTTCTGGTCTTTATGTCTTATCAGGACTGTGATACAGGCAGGGGAAAGTGTGTTTGCTAGGGTGGTGTGGCTTTTTCTGTGCATTATCTGTTCCTTCCCAGGACTTCACTGGGATCCAGCACTTGCAAACTGCTGTGCTTTGGGGCTGAGGTTGTAGCGATGTCCCTTCCTCTCCGTGTTCCAGCAAACAGTGCCCATGTGGGTGAGTTCCTCCACATACAGCTCCCAGAGGGGCTTATTGATTCTCCCTGAGTAGAGTGTGAGGCCCTGCAAACTCTATTCCAGTGCCACAGAGCATGGAATAATTGCCACAATAACAATGCTTTGGGTAAATGGGATTCCAGGAGCCAAGAACATCTACAGCTTCATTCTATATCTAAGATCCCTCTGGAGGCAAGTGGCACGGCGTGTGTGTGTGTGTGTGTGTGTGTGTGTGTGTGTGTGTGTGTGTGTGTGTGTGTGTGATCTTATCATTTTCTTAGTAAAGAATCTTAAATCCTGATCACCTAGAAGCCCCAAGCCTTGGGGTTCAGGTTGGCCGAGCTCCGCCCTGAAGGATAGAAGCAGAGGTGCCCCTGGCCTGTTGTGAAAGCTTCAAAGAAGAACATAGGCATCCCTATGTCCCTGCCCCCCACCACACACCCGTGAGCCCCTCTCCCCCAGTGCCTTTCATCAGCCCGAAAGGGGGCCACTTCAGCCTGGATTCACACCACTCTCTTTCTAGGACCAGTGTAACTCTGGGCAGGGGCTTCACCCCTTGAGCTCTCCCTCCTGCCTCTGTAAGAACAGGGCCTCAACGCCTCCTTCATACCAAGTGCTTGTCCACAGACAAAGGCGCTGGCATGCAGTAACGTTCAGTTACTCACGTTAATTAATTCAGCAAATATATATTGAGTGCCTCTCTGTGCCAGCCTTTGTTCTGGGTCCCTCCTCTCTGCAGAGGGCAAATGACACAGCCAACGGACCCTCCTTTCCTTCCACCTGGCCAGACGGGATTCACTCTGTTCATCGTCCAGGCCTTGGTATAGATAGTGCAGTTAACTCTCAATTATCTATGCAAATGGAGTGGAACATTCCACTGATAATTCGGAAAGAGCAACGAGTCCACAAATAATTCTTATTTGAATTTGGAATGCATTATGCTTATTTTTGTGTTGGATTTACCTTCCTAATTACTGTTTGTTCTGGCCTTTGCTCAAACTGGTTCGCACTCTCAGAACCCAGGCTGCTAGGTGGGGAGGGGTGTATCCTAAACACACACCAGGAAGAATCCAGCCCTGGACACCATGGGCAGGGGTGGGCACTGGGGACCCTTCATGGCAGTCACCCTCATGGTTGCTACAAGGTTCTGCCCAAGTGGGTGGCTGAGTATGAGCKGCCAAAGCAGAGGATGCTGGGTTCTGGGGGAAAGGGCAGCAGCAGGGCCGAATGTGCAGCCCTGACTTGGGGATGTTTGCTCTGTCTTGCTGCTTCTCTCCCCATGTCCTTCTGTCTTCCTGTGAGGCTGTGTGGCTGTCACTCTCCTCCCCTTTTCTCTTGAGAACACCTCCCTGAACCAAACCGGCCAACGGACATTCCTTTCCGCAGATATATCTTCTATGAATCTGGGGGTTGGGAGCACTTGCCTCTCGTCTAGAGCCATAAGCGTCTATGGCCGGAGGCTTGTATCCAGACAGGTCACTCCATTTATGGAGTGACACCTGATTTTTCCCTTGCAGAGCAGAGAGAGACAACAAAGAGAAAATACCACCAGTTTGGACTTCCACATTTGTCAGGAGGCACCTGAAATGCAGTAAAACCCTGAGGCCTGTGTTCTCTCCCAGCCTGCTCATGCAGGGATCTTCAGGCACTGGAGGGATCCTGCTTTAAGACCAAACAACTGGGGAAACAGCTATTCATGACTTGGGCATATGTTTCTGAAATTATAAGCACCTTTGATACAACTCCTCCTGGTTCAGACACTTGGTCATTCTCTACATGGCCCCAGATCCCGGTTGCTTCTGTGGAAGTCCCTCTGCCCTCATGGGAGCTGAGGCTTCAGGCCCATGTGCAGACAGCAAGTCATGCCTGGAAGGGAATGCACTCAGGAAAGATCCTTCCAGCACTCAGCTTCAGTGTTGCCAGATCATGGGGGGGTATGTTTACATACATGATCTTGGTATGGTTTACACAACCCTGTGAGACAGACAGGTATTGAGGAAYTCATATCTCAGAGAAGTAGAGGAACTTCCCAAACTTCAGTGGCCAGACCTCTGGTCACTATGGAATATTTTTTTAGGAGTTTTGGAGACCATCATGACTTTGAAGTTTCCACTGCCTAATTTACTACTTCCCAGTGGCAGACTACAAAACCTTGTGAAGATGTTGAACGTGCAATGTTGGAGCCATCCCACAATAAAGCAGTGAAACTTTGAGCTGAGCTTGTTGTCAGGCAGGAAGGAAGAGGCCCTCAAGATCCTGCAATCGATGCYACATCGAGAGGGATGCACACACAGAGGGACCCGGCATCGCAGGGAAGGAAACCGGTACCCATGTCGCAACTGAGCCCCGGCCACTCTGGGGTCCTGATCTTCCCTAGTTCTCCCTCATCCTGGAGCCTCGACAGCAGGTGGAGAAGTTGACCCAGAAAAGCAAGGATGTCTGGGACCCTGTAGTTCCCATGCACATCCACACAGTGTGAGCTTCAGGTCAGAGCACTCTCTTCAGGCAGGGAAATGAGCTTAGCTATGATTCGAGCAAGACGGAAGGCCAGTCATCTGGATGGCCCGGACTCAACAGTAGCCTTAGAGAATCTAGCAACCGACCTCTGCGGTGGGAACAGATGACCTTCAACAGACTGGTTTGGTTCAAATTCAGGAAGTAATTACATGTGCTCATAAATAAGTCTCTAAAGTTTTAATTAAACTGAAATGAAAGTGGAGCTTCAATCTCTTGATCTCATGAGCCACATTTCCAAGGCCCTGACCATCACACGTGGCTGTGGCTGTGGCTGTGGCTGTGGCTGTGGCTGTGGCTGTGGCTGTGGCGTGAGTTGACTGAAGGAAAACATTGCCATAGTTTCAGAAGGTTCTAGTACGCAACCCTGCTCCTGGGCTTTGCGAGGAGGTACACACCCCAGCTGCCGTCCAAGGTCCTAGGAAATGACAGATGGCCAGAGCAGAGTGCTTGAGCCATACACAAAGTGGCCTCCTGGTTTCGACCAAGCTGCCAGGGTGCAGAGACGAGGAAGGAAGAATATAAGCCCTTGGGAGGACTGTGAGCTTGCAGGTCTACACTCTGCCACAGTCACTCCCAGGAATCAGAACAGCCCTCTGGGAACTCCCAGAGTCCCTGATCCATTGACTGTCACAGTCCCCGTCAGCCATGCCATGTGGCTGCCACATAAAACCTTAGAGCAATAGAAGAAAAGACACAAGATCTACAGACAGAGACAAGTTAGGAGCCACCCCAGAACAGAGGGAAGGGCAGGGGTACAAAAGAGAGATGGCACGTGGCCAGGAGAAGCTGGGTGCTCCCTACCAGCTAGCCTCGTGTAGGCCAGGGCAGGGCTGTGGGGTGGACCTTGGCAGGCTAGGTCTCAAGGTTTCACAGACCACATCCATGGGGAATCACTGAAGCCAAGAGAGCTTTGCTAGGCTGGCAGAAGCCCATGTCTGAACTCAATCATAAAAACAAAAGGGAACATTGCACACTGGGCAAATCCTTGCTGGGGAAGGAGACAAAAACCRACTGGGAAGAATGACCTGATGGGTGGGTCTGACATCTCTGACCCTTCCAGCCTGCAGCTCACTCCGCTGGGTCACATAGGCAGACCAGGGTGAGAGGAAAACCCCTGTCTTCCTCCTCCTGCATCCTGGAGTTTGCCAGGTTAGTGGGGCTGGCCATATTGTTTATCTCACTGAGGATGAGGTCATCCTATCCCGACTCTTCATTGGCCTCAGCACACCCGATATCACTCTGATGTTCCCAAGTCCCCTCTCATCAGCTCCTGATGTATTTACCTTTTAAGCATGACCCCTGACCCCTACAAAAAGCAAAAGTGATGTGTAAGCTTGGTTTATCCAATTAGAATGAAAACTGAGCCATGTGGAGGCATAAAGACCACCCATCCCAACCTGTGCTCCCTAGAGTACTTGGAACTGTCTGCCAAGGGGGACAAGATGAGCCCTTCTTGGCTTTAGATGGGATTCTGGTCACCTATAATGGGAGATGTAAGGGAGATGCGGTAGGTAGGGGGTGGAATGGGGACATGAGAAATAGTACCAAGATTCCTACCAAGAATTCAAGTAAGTGCTGTGTGTGCACGCTCTGTGCACTTAACACGCCCCACACGGATGATCTCAGTGCAGATAGATCCAGGTAGAAAAACACCTACTTGAATGGCAGGTTCTTGTTACTGTCCCTGGTGCTGAACCCGCCACCCAGGAAGGGCTTTTGTCTGCTGTCCGTGGTGCTGAAACGGCTCAAGGCTGCAGAGCCCTAGGGCAGAATGTGCCTGGAGGCTAACGGCGCTGTTCCTGGTGCTGAAAGTGTCTGCCCAGCCAGGCTCACACCCTGACTTTGGGATGTTCTTTAATCTACTCTTCTTACAGGGGCACTTTCATAATTTCTGTCCCATCACTCTCCCACTTGCCGAGTCCTATGCCACCTTTTATAACTACTATGAGCTCTCCTTCCCCCCGCTGCTGGTGGTGGCCTGCCCACCCTCTACACTGTTCCAGCTAAGTGTTCTCTGCCCTTCCCACACACCTCTTTTTTTCCACATTCTCATGATACCACTGGGACTGTGGGGGAGAATGAAGGGGAGCCTAGGGCAGGCTCAGCAAACTTCACTCAGAGTTGCCTCCACCTCTCAGGCTCCTCTCTGCGTCTCTTCCCCTGCAGTAGACAGCCCGAACGCTCTACTTTCAACTGACACCACCCCCCTCCTCTCCCTGCCTCATTCAGAGCTGTCACAGACCCAGGGTGATGACACATGTCTCTAGAAGATCAGCAGTCAGTCCCAGGAGAATGATCTTGGTCTTCTGGCTGCTCCCTGAAGTAATGACAAGGGTTTCCTGCTGTGGGGGTGGAGTGGAGCAGGATCTAGACTGGTAGGTAAGGTTCTGGATAAAGAAACTCACACACTGAGACAGGCGGCTCTTAAGTACTGCACACTATATAGGAGCCTCTTATTCCCTGAAAGAGGGGAGACACCCGGGGACCAGACCAGGAAGGCAGATCCAAGACTACTGTGGCACTGTGTCCAGGAGCCCTCCTTGGTTTATAAGGCCCCCAGAGGCCAGTGATGGCCCACAGACCTGACACTGTCATCATCTTTCTCTAGACTTCTAAATCAAAAGCTATCCAGGAGCGTGGTCCTTATCACCACTGTGGCTGTYACTGTTGTCACAGCTGCAGCCTCACAAACTGCTTGGTAGCCAACCTGCCCCTCTTCCCACTTATTCGCCAACCATGATGCCTTCACCTCCCAGGGTTTGTCATGACCATATCTGTCACCAGTAATGGGCCCTTAGCTGCCCACTTCCATAAGCCTGAAGAGAAATGCTGGAGTTGGGACATGGCCCAGGCACAGGGGTCCCCAGCTCCAGGGAGACATCAATCACACCTGAAAAGAAAACCGTAGAGACTTATGATGCATATTCCCAGGGACTAGAG
This sequence comes from Apodemus speciosus, assembly GCA_002335545.1. Classification (NCBI taxonomy): domain Eukaryota; kingdom Metazoa; phylum Chordata; class Mammalia; order Rodentia; family Muridae; genus Apodemus; species Apodemus speciosus. The sequence goes on from BDUI01007046.1 coordinate 73,269, forward strand.
CTCAGGAGGTGAGTGGACCTTGCAGATGAGGTGGGGAGACAGAAGAGAAATGACACAGAGGGAATACCCACAACTCAGGTCTGATATGCTGTGTTACAGAGGAGGCAGTGCACATGGCTCCCTGGGGCACACCCAGAGGTGGGGAAAACCACATTGGTAGAGTATTAAAGGAAGGTTAGGAAAGTTGTTCTCCAGGGGACAAAAACTTGCTTTTGCAAACTTACCCGAGATAGCCCAATTTGAACCCATATGCTAGACACCCCCAGCATCTGAACCCATGCTAACCTCCCCGCTTCTAGCCTTTGCGGAGGCGCCTGGAGCACACAGCCTAACGGGCCCTCATTTGAACACAACATCACTCATTTTCCACCCTGGAGCTTCGGGACAGGCTACTGCGCCTGGGCCAGTGGGTGGTCCGAGTGTGCTAAGAACTAATTACTGGTGACACATATAGTTGTCATGCCCCCTGAAAGCTAAGGGCATTGTGGCTTTCCAGCTGGAGCTGGTGGGACACTGGAAAGGGCAGGTGTGGTACAAAGCCCTTGATGGGATAGTGCCAGTGGTTTAGAGACACTGTGATGATAAAGACGGTGGAGCTGGCTGACTCTGGTTAATGGATTTAGAAATCTGGAGAAAAATGAGGAGTCTCCAGTCAGTGGACTATCRCGGGCAGCTATAGTCCCAAAGAAAACCACAAGGCTTGCATGATACACACTGGCAGGAACCAGAGACCTTGGGGCTGGGGTGGGAAGAGAGAAATGATTGACATGTGGGAGGGGGTCTTCCATGACTCGGGTCTAGTACTCTGCATCACGAAGGAGCCAGACCGCAAAGTGCCTGGAGCAGAGTCTATGGGGAGGGGAGCTAGAGATGTTGGAGCCAATTCATGAGAGCATCAAGAGAAGGTCGGGTGGCTCAGAGTGGAACAAGAGACCCCCATCCATGACCACGTCTCAAGAGAGTCAGAAGATGTGTCTTTCCTAAGGTAGTAAGAAGCACACTGCTGAGGTGCCAAGGTGTTAGGTCAGCTCAGCAGTGGATGCTTTCTGGGGCCAAGGCCTTGCCACTAGCTGGGTTTTTGTTGCCAGCCAAAAAGAGCAAATCTAGGGCCAGACACCAGGTGGCTATGTGCAACTCAGGGACAGGTGGGAGGAAACAGCTTTGGAGGCAGCAGGAACCTTGAGGTTAGCTCTGTGGCTGACAGAGAATGGTGCTGCTGAGGAAGACATGCGTAGGCAGAGGGCAGGGAGCTGCCTGATCTGTCTAACGATGGAGGCGCCAAGCGCTAGACAGTTGAGTGTCTGCTGCTGCCGCCACCCCGGTGCAGAGCTGCAGGGCCTGACTGAGTCCCTGCTCAGCCCAGTTCTCAGAGACACAGACCGAGAAAGGGCAAGCAGACCTCTGTAATGGCAATGTGGCTTTAATGGTAGCCCCTGGCTCTCTTTCTGCAGGACCTGGGTATGCCTTCCAGAGAACTGTGTCCAGGGAAAAGAGAGATAAGGTACCCAGAGGTTTTGCAGACATTGGGATATGTGACCCAAACTGAAAAGCAATCTGGAAAAGCTGACAGATCACCACAGCCATTGGCACAATGGGAGAAGACCACACAGAGGACCCAGGACTCTGACCTGAGTCCATCTTGGAGCATTTCTGCCAGGCTCACAGACCTACATGGAGGTAGGTAACGGAAGTGCTAGGAAGATGCATGACTTGCCGTATCTGAAGTATGAAGAGCCGGACGCTTTCTAGATCAGTGGTTCCCAACCTTCCTAACGCTGTGACCCCCAACTGCAAAATTATTTCATGACTACCTCATAGCTGTATTTTGCTACTACTACGAATCATAATGCAAATATCTGCTGTATGGCTCTGAAGGGGTTTCGAGCCACAGGTAGAGWGAATCGCTGTCCCAGAGCATCTCCTTGATGGTGTAAAGGCTGAAAGCTTTACCAAGGATGGGATGCAAAACCCATTAACCTCTTTAGATGTCGGAGACAACGCACATAAACACGGGGGACACTGCTTTGTCCTGAGGTCCCTAAAGGCCACCAGTTCTGAGTAGGCCCTAGGGCAAGAGAGGGCTTTTTTTTAATGGCCTTTTCGAGACAGGGTTTCTCTGTGTAGTCCTGGCTGTCCTGGAACTCACTTTGTAGACCAGGTTGGCCTCGAACTCAGAAATCCGCCTGCCTCTGCCTCCCAAGTGCTGGGATTAAAGGCGTGTGCAATCACTACCCAGCTAAGAGAAGGCTTTTGTGCCAGGTCCCAGACTTAGAATGCAATGGGAGTTTCCCAGCATGCAATGGGAGTTTCCCCAGCATGCAATGGGAGTTTCCCTGTGGCATGGGAGATGATGTGTCTCAGACACATCTCTACAAGACATAGTGAATTCCAGTGGGGACTGAGGTGGGCTGACCCCTTGCAGGCTCTGTGATGCGCTGGCCATGACACATGGGTCCTGCCCTCCTTCCCCTCCCCTTCCTCCTTCCCCTCTACCTCCCCCTCCTTCTGACTGCAGGTAGAAATTGACAGAGCCTGTTCTCTCTCAGT
>BDUI01007049.1:15951-35637 GCA_002335545.1 Apodemus speciosus
ATTAACTTTATCTTTATTTCTCTGAGGTTTTTATTTCTTTCTTAATGAATGAATCTTAATGAATACTGTACTGGATATAGAACTTCTAGAAAGTGTGTACTTCTCTTAATGAACACATTAAGTAGTACACTCACCCCTCTATACTTTCACATGAGTTTATATGAGAAATCTGCTGTAATTCTGTCCCATTTTACTCTAGAAGTGAGGTTACTTGAAGTTATAAAATACTCATTCGAGGTTTCACCATTATCTGTTTATTTCTACAATTTGAGTATGATTGAAGTTGTGGTACGTATTTTCAAGTTACATATTTATTAGTGGTATATATAATCTTTTTATTTTCTTTTTTTGATCATAGTTAGATCAATATGTCAAAAGTTTTGCAAGTTGTGTGTGTGTGTGTGTGTGTGTGTGTGTGTGTGTGTGTGTGTGTAGCTTCTCATATGCTAGGGTTTCTCACATGCTACAAAGTGAGCCACTATTGAGCCACATCCCCAGCCCTATGTTTTGCAGTTGTCACATGCTCAGGCATTCAGTTTCATCCCTACTCACTGTCTTGCTTCTTTAAGTATTTCAGTTTGGTACATTTCTCTTGACACTAACACTATTTTCAGCATACCAGTTCTGTCCAGGTCCATCTAATTCTACTGAGGACCCTTTCACAGACATTTGCCATTTCTCACACTGCATTTAGTTTCTCATATTTTCTTTTAACTCATTTCAGAAATCCCATGTCTCACCAAGCATTATCCTCTCCTCTTGGATGCTGTCTAATTTTTATGGCATCACTTAGCATAATACTTATTTCCTTAAATTGCTCTTTGTTCCAATGTTTGTGTCATATCAGAAATTTATTTATCACTTGTTTTGTCTCCTCATTCTCTATTTTTATTTGTCTTTTTTTCTTTTGTGACAGGGTCTCACTACGTAACACCAGTTGTACAGAAACTCAATATCTAGACCAGGCTGGCCTAGAACTCATAGAGATATACCTGCCTCTGCCTCCCCACTGTTGTCTCTTTCCTTTGAGAAGTAGGATTCGACTGAATGCTAATGTATTGTGAACATTCATATTAAAGATATCTGTGTTTGATGGTGCAGTAGCAGTAAGCTAGAGGCTTCTGATTCCACTAGAGTATTTGCATCAATTTCCCTCTCAGGAGTATGCTCTTCCCAAGAGATTTAGAAAGAGAGTTCTCATTTTGTAACACTTTAGGCTGCATTGAGCTGTAATTTTCTTTGCATTAGGTTGGTGTGGGGAAGGCAATGACAACTAATGGACACAAGACTAAATCTCTGTCTATAAGAGGGACCATAACCCTAGGCTGTGATCTTCAAAGGCATTTCTCTGGTGATGTTACCTTCACCTCATGCTCTCTTTCCTTTCTCTAGCCATGGTGTTCTCACATTATTTCCCTGGGATGTGGCTTCTCCTGAATGTTTATTCTTTAGATAAGGCAGGGTGGCTAAAGGTGACTGAGGCAGGGGGAATAACTGTTCTCCACCTAGGAATAGGCTATGACAAAATGATTTCCTTGGGGAGTAAATTTCCATTTGGGAGAGGYTCTSAGRGCATTTGACAYCAAGTATTCCTTTCAACTGTCYAGGAAAAGCAAGGCATCTTGGAGGACTATCTCCTGAGCAGCTCTTGAGCATGAACCAACAGTCTGCAAGTAACAGGGTATTTTGCAGTCCTCCACATTCCATCCTYCACCCTATTTACCACCTCAGCCTTCCTATCAGTTAGGTAGGCTGAGGCCTCTCCTCCAGGATGGAAATCTCAGCTGTTACATGCTGTGTACTGTAGCTGTTCAAGATTCCAGGTATCCGGTGTTATGCCCAGTTCTTGGGAACCCCAGAAGAATGCCAGGAATTGGGAGTCCGATGCAAAAACAAAGAGAGTCTTTATTACAGGAGTCGGACTTGGATTGCAAGCCTTTCCCACTTCACAGGTTAGGAATGTGATACTTGAGTCCAGGGGGCCTTGGAGTATGTATGTGCACATGCATAAGCTGGGATCTGTGAACTTTAGGGTTATGTGACTGGGGAGGTGATAAGGGAGTGCTATCCTTCAAACCTGATGTTTGTTCAGATAGCAGGGTGGAACCGTGCAGATGGAGAGGGACTTTCTTGACCTTGGAAAAGTAACTTATTGTGCTATCAGAAGCTAATGTATTTTTACTACCTGGTCACAGCTGCCTTGGAACACTTAATTGCCCCTCTACCATAGTTCAAGAGTGGGCTTTTTATCATTTCAAGGATATTGGTCCCAGATTCCTTCAAGGGCAGGAGCCATCTGCACCAGAGAAGTACTGGTTATCAATCAAAGGGAGTATTGGTGGTGACTCAGAGGCTTGGGTCTGGTTCTTTCTGTCTGTTCCCAAGGCTAGCATCTGCCCAGGGGGAGAGGGTTCATCAGGCAGAAGGGAGTGCTACCATGAAAGGAGAAAAGGGGAATTGCAATATTCCTGTGCCAGGCTGGGCCCTTTTGGTTTGCCCTCTCCAAAATCCAGAGGCATCTATGAAGTGGGGAGAGAATGAGCACTGTTTTCTAGTCCTGCACAGCAGCAAGGAAGTACAGAGGCAGACTTCCTGTGTCCCTTCACCAGCATAACTCTAATCTCCACCCATTGCCGTGTACCAAAATACACAGTGACTCAGCTTCTTGTTGAAAGGGCTGGCAATTTCTTGTGTCAGAGCATATTAGAGCTGATTGAAGATCCTTACTTGTGGCCATGTTTGTGATGTACCTTACTCAGTACATTCCCCGTGAGTTATACAGATCATGCTCAGTACAGAAAGCAACAAAAGGTGAAAGTACGGATCTTAGAGACCCAGGAGGGATTGTGGAAATGTAGGAGAAGGGGGTTTCAGGACACAGTAAATTCTATTTTTATTTAATTTTGTCATTTATAATATAAAGATTAGATTTTTGAGAATTTAAGCAATAGATGAAAACATAGTAATATTCTATGCATTTCATTTCTATAATATACTGAAGTTCTAATCATAAACTTAAGAATATTTAAAAATTTCAAAATGAGTGATAACTCAGTTATTAACTGTTGCCCATTCAGAGTACTTATTTGTATTTATTAATTAATAAAAAGCATTTAATTGGAGGTGGATCATGTTTTAAAGACTTAGTCCACTGTCACCATCAGAGGAAGCATGGTGGCCTGCATGTAGACATGGTGCCATGGTGCTGAAGAAGTAACTGAGGGTTCTACACCTGGATCCACAAGCAGCAGGGAGAGAGAGAGAGAGAGAGAGAGAGAGAGAGAGAGAGAGAGAGAGAGAGAGACTGGACTTGCCTACCCCTAGTGACCCATTTCTTCCTACAATAGCAATTATAATGCTGTGAAAGTTTCTTTAACATCTTCACAATCTATTTTATGTAATTCCATTGCATATGTAATTTGATTGTGTAATAACCAGAATTCTATGATGATCTTGAACTGTATTGGTATTTGTAAGTTCTTACACATTGCTTTGAGATTGAACCTGAACATGAGGCAAAACAACAAAACATTGATTAATTTTTTTTTACATATTTTAGAGATATAATTCAAGATTAATTAACAGCACAGCACAATGCTGTTAAAAACAACATATTATTTAGGTAAGGACTTTGAATAACCTGGTACTTTTCCTTGACTGACTAAGGGCCTGGCTGTATAAAATAGGGCCTGGTACAAAGGCATGGCATTGTTGAAGAACAGTTTGAGTCCTGGGTACAATGATGCAGAAAACAGGAACTTTTGGGGTACAATTGCAGAGATAAAGACCTCATGCATATTCATCATTCTAAAGGACATCGTCTTGCCCCAGTGATGTATGTATCGAAAACTGGAGGTGGCAGCTTCTACAGACCTTGGGAAAATGGTAGCTGAAGTACTAACTAATGAGGCATAGGGGCCATAGCAAAGAGATGCTGTCATGAAGTCTCTGTACAACTTGGTCATAAAAGTGATGCTTCCTAGAAGGTTTTTTTTGGGTACTTGGGTCTTTGCTAGGTACAAATGAGACATGTCAATATCCTCGAGTTGCCTCATCTTAGCTTGGTAGTCAGTCTTGAGCTCTACATATCTAAAATTTCCATGGAGGCTGAGGCTTCCCTGCAGAATAGATTGTTACTTCTGAAGCACTGATACTGTGGAGGATGGCAAGGCCTTCACTGAGTATTGAAATAGGAGGTGGCATTTTCTTTAATAGTATAGCTACTGGTAAGTTGTCTATGTTCTAGTAAATAACCCCCAACTCGTACACATTCAAACAACTCAGGTTAGCAAACTAAACTCCGATTAACAAATTAAAAAAGGAAACAAAAACAAAAGCCCACAACATCAAAATAGGAGCTGGGCAGTGGTGGCACATGCCTTTAATCCCAGCACTTGGGAAGCAGAGACAGGCAGATTTCTAAGCTCAAGGCTAGCCTGGTCTACAGAGTGAGTTCCAGGGCATCCAGGGCTACACAGAGAAACCCTGTCTTGAAAAACCAAAAGAAAAAAATCAAAATAGGAGAGGACATGTTGAGAAGAATAATTTCAATGGGAAAGAGGAAAAAGAAAGAAAGTAGGGTGTGTGTGTGTGTGTGTGTGTGTGTGTGTGTGTGTACATGTGTGTATGACCAAAATTCAGTATGAACATTGTCAAAGAATAAGAAAAAAATTAAGGAAATCCTGTCCTGGAGATCATTGTCATAATAACTTTGACAGAATGAGATATAGTGTTTGTCGCACCCAAGGGTGGTAACAGATAGTGAATAATAATAGAAAACTGAGCAAAATTATACTTGGAGTGGTAACTATTATATATAAAAAAATAGAAATTGAAATGTGATGTAGAGTGGTATAAAGTAGAGACTGGAAACTAAAATGAAATAGAGAATAAAATATGACTTGAACAGAATGGGCAAATGAGAGGGAAAGAAGAAAGAAATATCTACATAGCTAGGGAAGCATGAGGGCTGATTGCAGATCTTCAACTCTCCCTCCATTCCTCCAAGTTCAATCCCCTAGTCTCATAACCAGCTCTGCAGCAAAAGCATCTGTATCAGCCTCTCCCAACCCTCACCTCATTGCTGGTGGATCCCACAAACCGTTACCTCCTAAAATCCTTTACTTGACTCATTGCTTTTTCCCATACCCAAACTCCATTAAACATCTCCTAGGAACCCACCAGCCACACAGAGCAGAGAAGCTAAACTAATTGAAGACCTTCATCTTTCCTTCTGCTCCTCCAAATTAATCCCCTGTCTTCATCTCCATCTTTATAGCACTTTCTGTTGTGGCCTCTCATCACACACTGCTGCATTCTTAGAGGACTAACTTGGCAGATCCTGGTAGAACACCCTGTTTCCTTTTATTCTCTAACTGAAACATCACTCATTTGATTTGTTTCTGTGCTTTTCTTTGAGATAGTTCTACTATGAATAGGTGTAACATGTTCTCAAATGCAGGTTTTTTTTTTGGTATCAACTAATACACTTCTGTTTCATTGAATGATATAATTTGTTTCATTTACCCTATTGAAATGGCAGACTCAATTGACATCTTTATCTTTTTTTCTTTTCTTGTGATAGAATTAATGGAATAAAAGTCTTCACTTAAAGGCTATAACTCATATTTGGCATCTGGATAAGATGGTAGATTAGAAGCTTCCTCTCTGTGAAAGACAACAGTGGTACAAAAAATAGATCTCCCACTATGTCATTCCATACAACATGGTATCCTGCAATCCAGAACTCAGGAAAGAACACCTATAACTAGGCTTGCTGGCCACCTTCCAGCCAACATACCTGCTCAACTACTCTGCCACCACATATCATATGGAGCCTACAATTGGAATTTTAAGAAGAGACATTCATCCTGGGGACCATGTGTCATCTTGTTCCCTAACTCTATCCACTGTTACTCTAGACTCTGTTGCCCAAGTAACACCTTTATAATCTGTTGAGCTTTCCACAGTGTAATGGCTATTCCTGATTGTCAACATGACTGTATCTGGAATGAACTACAATCCAGAATTGGAGGGCACACTTGTGATCCAGAACTTGAGGTCAGAAGACACAAGTTTCTGAACTGGATCTTGGCATGGAGATCTTGAGGCACAGTGGCCATGAAAAGCTTGGGCCCAGGCAAGGTAGTGTATTCCTTTAATCCCAGGAGGCAAGGAGTTCTCTGGGTTTAAGGTCAGCCTGGAACAAGCAAGTCCCAGATCCAGGCATGGTGGTACACACCTTTAATATGAGCTACACCTTCTGTTGGAGGCCTACATAAGAACATTGGAAGAAGGAAGATTCACTCTTCTTTGACGACTTGCACTTACTAGCCAGCACAGCTTTAGAACCTACTTCTACAGAAGACCAGATGAAACAATTAGCCACATTTTTGGCAGTCATGTTGTTGAGACTTTGCAGCTTCTGTTGTTAGTAGGAGAAACATTCTCACAGCAAAGTTTCTGATATTCTGTTTTTTAAATCTTTCTGCCCCCTCTTTTACAATGTTCCCTGAGCCTTAGCTTCAGGAGTATTTTATAGCTGTATCTCTTGAGATGGGGATCCACAGCTCTGTTATTTGATTAGGTCCAGTTTTCTGTAATAGTCTCTGTCTGTAGGTGTATATTTTTCTCAACCAACTTTAGTACGGGTACAACCTCCCCTCTAGCCTACCACCCACCAGAGGTAGTGGAAAAGAAATATTTTTAGGATACAGGGGAAGTGGACCTGTTTAGAAATAGTTCTTTGGGATGATTCTCAGTCCAGTCCACTAGCAAACAGCAAACATGAATCAGCAGCTGCACGCCAGTCTACACAGCAGATACCACATATGAGTAATTGAGGACAGTTTAATTTGGAAGAAACCACAAGGCTCACCAATTGGCTCAAGTCTGTGGAATGGGGGAAAAGCCAAAGGACCCTTAGAAGAAGTTCTTCGGTGAGTTGTCTCTATGAAGTTACCACAAGGGAAGCTCAACAACACAGTATAAGGTGAACCAATATATGCATGTCGGCAGTGAAGACTAGCAAGCAAGGCGCAAAGTGAACCAATGCTCAAGCTCCCACTGTGTGGGGGGTCATATTTATATTAAACATCATGCATCCATTCACATATCTGCTATAGCAAAACATCCTTTCACCTGTGTGCTACAGCAAAACATCATTTGACATAAGTGACTTTCCAAAGAAACCAGAAGTTTCTACTTCATCCATATGATGCAAAGTGAAGTTTCCTTAATAAGGGGTGAAGTCTACATTTACCTATGGATATAAGAGTAAGTGTTTATAGATTGTTCTTAGAGATTGTGCTAGTTTGGTGAGTTAACGGTTGTAGATTCACCTCCAATAACCATAATGCTAGTTGCATTGAGTGGTTAGCTAGGCTTCCAGTAGCAGGTATGGTCTTTCCTTCTTGTTGAAGTGTGTCTTAAGTCCAATTAGAAAGTTGTTAACCACTGCAAAGTTGTGTCTGCCAGTACTGCCTTTTTAGGGTTGTAGTGCCATGCTGGTGGTTCATAGGCATCATAGCTAAACTAGGTATGTCTGTTGGTTGCCTCCCTTTTTTAGAAGGATACAAATGATCTGATAGGGGAAATGGTAAAGGGGAACTATTTAGAGAGGTTGGAGAGATCTTCATTCAGGCATTGATTAATCTCTTCAATGAGTTCCTCAAATGTATGTGTAATTGCTTTTTTGAAATAATTGTCTTGTGGGACTGAGCAGCTACTAGATTCTTGGACTTCCCATCCACAGCTGCCCATTATTGGGTTAGTTGGACTATAGATTGTAAGTCATCACAATAAATTCCCTCAATATAGAGAGACATTCCATAAGTTCTGTGACTCTAGAAAACCCTGACTAATACACGCATGCTTCTAAAGATGGATGGTGAGAATCTTGTAAGCCTACAGAGGTTTCCTATCTGTAGGATAGGAAGTGCCTATTCCCAGCTGCGAAGCACCTATCCCCAACTGTGCTTAAATTCACACCCAGATGCCAGGAGACTAAACACCAAGGAATACTTAGTTATTCCACAACCTGACACGTTAGTATAACAGTAAAGATCCAAACACCCACTCAACAGAATAATGCCAGATAGCCATACTAAGAAAGACCAAAAATGATCTAACTCCAGATGCTTAGGTCCCATTACAAAAATTCGAACAGCACAAATATCCAAGATAATATGTAGGGGTTTGAGGACCATCTATTTACAGTATATTTGAGTAGAAAAACTTAGTTTGGTTCTAGTTACCCATCCTAGGGTAACCTTGAAAACATATTTCTTAATTTTTATTTTTATTTTATTAGATATTTGCTTTATTTACATTTCAAATGGTATCCCTTTTCCTGGTTTCCTCTCTGAAAACCCCCATCAAATCCCTGCTATCCCTGCTTACCACCCCCCACCCCCCACTTTCCTGACCTGGCATTCCCCTACACTGAGGCATCAAGCATTCATGGGACCAATGACCTCTCCTCTCATTGATGTCTGAAATGACCATCCTTTGCTACATATGCAGCTGGAGCCATGGGTCCCTCCATGTGTATTCTTTGGTTGGTGGTTAAATCCCTGGGAGCTCTGGAGTTACAGGTTGGTACATATTATTGTTCCTCCTGCAGGGCAGCTAGCTTCTTCAGCTCCTTTGGTCCTTTCTCTAGCTGCTCCATTGGGGACCCTATGCTCAGTCTATTGGTTGACTGTGAGCCATGGGTATTTTGATCCACTTTCCAATTAGGATCAAAGTATCCACACTTTGGTCTTCCTTCTTCTCGAGCTTCATGTGGTCCGTGAGTTGTTATCTTGGGTATTCCGAGCTTTGGGGCTAATATCCACTTATCAGTGAGTGCATACCATGTGTGTTCTTTTGTGATTGGGTTACCTTACTTAGGATGATATTTTCCAGCTCCACCCATTTGCCTAAGAATTTCATGAATTCATTGTTTTTAATAGCTGTGTTGTACTCCACTGTGTAAATGTACCACATTTTCTGTATCCATTCCTCTGTTGAGGGACATCTGGATTCTTTCCAGCTTCTAGCTGGAAATGAACACAGTAGATGTTCATGATATGAACTGATATGAACATAGTAGAACATGTGTCTTTATTACATGTTGGAGCATCTTCTGGGTATATACCCAGGAATGGTATAGCTGGGTCATCAGGTAGTGCTATGTCCAATTTTCTGAGGAACCTCCAAACTGATTTCCAAAGTGGTTTTATCAGCTTACAATCCACCAGGAATGGAGGAGTGTTCTTCTTTCTCCACATCCTCTCCAGCATTTGCTGTCCCCTGAGTTTTTGATCTTAGCCATTCTAACTGGTGTGAGGTGGAATCTCAGTGTTGTTTTGATTTGCATTTCCCTGATGATTAAGGATGTTAAACATTTCTTTAACTGCTTCTCAGCCATCTAGTACTCCTCAGTTGAGAATTCTTTGTTTAGCTCTGTACACCATTTTTTTTTTAACAGGGTTATTTGGTTCTCTGGAGCCTAACTTCTTGAGTTCTTTGTATATATTGAATATCAACCCTCTATTGGATGTAAGATTGGTAAAGATCTTTTCCCAATCTGTTGGTAACCATTTTGTCCTATTGACAATGTCCTTTGCCTTACAGAAGCTTTGCAATTTTATGAGGTCCCATTTGTCAATTCTTGATCTTAAAGCATAAGCTATTGGTGTTCTATTCAGGAAATGTTCCCCTGTGCCCATGTGCTCCAGGTTCTTCCTCATTTTCTCTTCTATTAGATTCAGTGTATCTGGTTTTATATGGAGGTCCTTGATCCATGTGGACTTGAACTTTGTATAAGGAGATAAGAATGGATCAATTTGCATCTTCCTACATGTTGACTGCCAGTTGACCCAGCGCCATTTGTTGAAAATGCTGTCTTTTTTCCACTGAATGGTTTTACCTCCTTTGTCAAAGATCAAGTGACCATAGGTGTGAGGGTTCATTTCTGGGTCTTCAATTCTATTCCATTGATTTACCTGCCTGTCACTATACCAATACCATGCAGTTTGTTTTTGTTTTTTTTGTTTTTGTTTTTGTTTTTTTATCACAATTGCTCTGTAGTATAGCTTGAGGTCAGGGATGGTGATTCTGCCAGAAGTTCTTTTATTGTTGAGATTAGTTTTTGCTATCCTGGGTTTTTTGTTATTCCAGATAAATTTGGAAATTGCTCTTTCTAACTCTGTGAAGAACTGAGTTGGAATTTTGATGAAGATTGCATTGAATCTGTAGATTGCTTTAGGCAAGATGGCCATTTTTACTATATTAACCCTGCCAATCCATGAGCATGGGAGATCTTTCCATTTTCTGAGATCTTCTTCAATTTCTTTCTTCAGACACTTGAAGTTCTTGTAATACAGATTTTTCATTTGTTTGGTTAGAGTCACGCCAATGTAATTTATATTTTTTGTGACTATTGTGAATGGTGTTGTCTCCATAATTTCTCTCTCAGCCTGTTTAACCGTTGAGTATAGGAAGGCTACTGATTCGTTTTAGTTAATTTTATATCCAGCTACTTTGTGAAGTTGTTTATCAGCTAGTTGTAGGTGTTCTCTGGTGGAGTTGTTGGGGTCACTTAAATATACTATCATATCATCTGCAAATAGTGATACTTTGACTTCTTCCTTTCCAATTTGAATCCCTTTGACCTCCTTTTGTTGTCTAATTGCTCTGGCTAGGAGAGTACTATATTGAACAGGTAGGGAGAGAGAGGGCAGCTGTGTCTAGTCCCTGATTTTAGTGGGATTGCTTCAAGTTTCTCTCCATTTATTTTGATGTTGGCTACTGGTTTGCTGTATATCGCTTTTATTATGTTTAGGTATGGGCCTTGAATTCCTGATCTTTCCAAGACTTTTATCATGAAGAGGTGTTGGATTTTGTCAAATGCTTTCTCAGCATCTAGTGAAATGATCATGTGTTTTTTTTTCTTTGAGTNGCTTCAAGTTTCTCTCCATTTATTTTGATGTTGGCTACTGGTTTGCTGTATATCGCTTTTATTATGTTTAGGTATGGGCCTTGAATTCCTGATCTTTCCAAGACTTTTATCATGAAGAGGTGTTGGATTTTGTCAAATGCTTTCTCAGCATCTAGTGAAATGATCATGTGTTTTTTTTTCTTTGAGTTTGTTTATATAGTGGACTACATTGATGGATTTCTGATTATTGAACCATCCCGGCATCCCTGGGATGAAGTCTACTTGATCATGGTGGATGATCATTTTGATGTGTTCTTAGATTTGGTTGGCAAAAATTTTATTGAGTATTATTGCATTGATACTCATAAGGGTTTAAGTTCTTTTTCTTTGTTGGATCTTTGTATGGATTAGCTATCAGTAATTGTGGCTTCATGAAACAAATTGGGTAGTGTTCTGTTTCTATTTTGTGGAATAGTTTGAAGAGTATTGTTATTAGATCTTCTTTGAAGGTCTGAGAGAACTCTGAATTGAACCCATCTGGACCTGGGCTTTTATTTTTTTTTTTTTGAGACTATTAATGACTGCTTTGATTTCTTTAGGGGTTATGGGATTGTTTAGATCATTTATCTGATCATGATTTAACTTTGGTACCTGGTATCTGTCTAGAAAATTGTCCATTTCATCTAGATTTTCCACTTTTGTTCAGTATAGGCTTTTGTAGTAGGATCTGATGATTTTTTGGATTTCCCCAGTAACTGCTGTTATGTCTCCCCTTTCATTTCTGATTTTGCTGATTTGGATACTGTCTCTGTGCCCACTGCTTAGTTTGGCTAAGGGTTTATCTATCTTTTTTCTTTCAAAGAACTAGCTCCTGGTTTGGTTGATTCTTTTTATAGTTCTTTTTGTTTCTACTTGGTTGATTTCAGCCCTGAGTTTGATTATTTCCTGCTGTCTACTCCTTTTGGGTGTATTTGCTTCTTTTTGTTCTAGAGCGTTTAGTTGTGCTGTTAAGCTGTTATTGTATGCTCCTTCCAGTTTCTTTTTGGAGGCACTCAGAGCTATGAGTTTTCCTCTTAGTACTGCTTTCATTGTGTCCCATAAGTTTGGTATGCTCTTCCTTCATTTTCATTAAATTATAAAAAGTGTTTAATTTCTTTCTTCATTTCTTCCTTGACCAAGTTATCATTGAGTAGAATGTTGTTCAGATTCCATGTGTATGTGGGCTTTCTATTGTTTTCATTGTTATTGAAGACCACCCTTTTTCTATGGTAATCTGACAGGGAGCATGGAATTATTTCAGTCTTCTTACATCTGCTGAGATCTGTTTTGTGATTGAGTATATGGTCAATTTTGGAGAATGTACTATGAGGTGCTGAAAAGAAGATATATTCTTTTTTTAGGATAAAATGTTTTATAGAAATCTGTTAAATTCTTTTGTTTCATAACTTCTATTAGTTTCACCGGTTCTCTGTTAGTTTCTGTTTCCAAGATCTGTCCATTGATGAGAGTGGGGTGTCGAAATATCCCCCTATTATTATGTGGGGTGCAATGTGTGCTTTGAGCTTTAGTAAAGTTTCTTTTATGTATGTGGGTGTCCTTGTATTTGGAACACATATGTTCAAGATTGAGAGTTTATCTTGGTAGATGTAGTGGGAAATAATTAAAATATACCGCCCCACCAGGCCTCTGTTCCATGTGCCAGCAGGTCTCTCTCTCTCCTGCCCAGCACCCACTCCTTCCAAGTATCCAGCAAAGCATAACTCTTAACTTTGAATAACCAAATATACTTATGTGTATGAAACTCCCAATTACATAATGCCAAATTACAATGATAAAAATTTATCCCAATATTTCCAACCTCTTAGTACACCAGAAACACATCTGATGGCATCTGGCTCTCGCTGTCTCCTCCTCTGCTCCCTTGTGCAGCTCCCAGGCTCCATCTTTCTCCGCCTTTCCTCCTCTCAGCTCCTCCTCCTCTCTCCCCTCCAAGCACTGGCCTCTCACYGCCTCAATGTGAATGGATAGGAAATATCTTGTATCAGGTAGATTTTTCCTTTGATGAGTATGAAGTGTCCTTTCCTATCTTTTTTGATTACTTTAGGTTGGAAGTCAATTATATTCGATATTAGAATGGCTACACTAGCTTGATTCTTGGGACCATTTCCTTGGAAAATTGTTTTCTAGCCTTTTACTTTGAGGTAGTGTCTGTCTTTGGGCCTGAGGTGAGTTTCCTGTATGCAGAAAAATGTTGGGTCCTGCTTATGTATCCAGTCTGTTAGTCTATGTGTTTTTATTGGGGAATTGAGTCCATTGATAGTAAGAGATATTAAGGAGAAGGGATTGTTGGTTCCTGTTATTTTTGTTACTAGAAGTGGAGTTATGTTGGTGTGTCTCTCTTCTTTTGATTTGTTAAAAGAAGATTGATTTCTTGCCTTTTCTAGTGTGTAGTTTCTCTCCTTTTGTTGGTGTTTACCATTCATTATCCTTTGAAGGGCTGGATTTGTGAAAAGATATTGTATAAATTTGGTTTTGTCATGGAATACCTTGGTTTCTCCATCCATGGTAATTGAGAGTTTTGCTGGGTATAGTAGCCTGGGTTGGCATTTTTGTTCCCTTAGGGTCTGGATGACATCTGCCCAGGATCTTCTGGCTTTCATAGTTTCTAGTGAGAAGTCTTGTGTAATTCTGATAGGTCTGTCTTCATATGTTACTTGACCTTTCCCCCTTACTGTGTTTGATATTCTTTCTTTGTTCAGTGCATTTGGTGGTTTAATTATTATGTGATGGGAGGAATTTCTTTTCTGGTCCAAACTATTTGGAGTTCTGTAGGCTTCTTGTATGTTCATGGGCATCTCTTTCTTTAGGTTAGGGAAGTTTTCTTCTATAATTTTGTTGAAGACATTTACTGGCCCTTTAAGTTGAAAATCTTCACTCTCTTCTATACCTATAATCCTTAGGTTTGGTTTTCTAATTTTCCTGGATGTTTTGCATTAGGTGCTTTTTGCATTTTTCATTTTCTTTGAATGTTGTTTCAATGCTTTCTATGGTATCTTCTGCATCTGAGATTCTCTCTTCTATCTCTTGTATTCTGTTGTTCATACTTGTATCCATGACTTCTGACTTCTTCCCTAGGTTTTCTATGTCCAGAATTGTTTCCCTTTGTGATTTCTTTATTGTTTCTATCTCCATTTTTAGATCCTTGGTGGTTTTGTTCAATTCTTTCACCTGTTTGGTTGTGTTTTCCTGTATTTCTTTAAGGGAATTATTTATGTCTTTTTTGAAGTCCTCTATCAGCGTCATGAGCTGTGATTTTAAATCCAAATCTTGCTTTTCTGGTGTGTGGGGTATCTAGGACTTGTTGTTGTGGAAGAACTGGGTTCGGATGGTGCCATCTTGCCTTGGTTTCTATTGTTAATATTTTTGTATTTGCCTTTTGTCATCTGGTTATCTCTGGTGTTAGTTGGTCCTGCTGTCTCTGGCTGGAGCTTGTCCCTCCTGTGGGCCTGCAAGCCTGTCTCAGCACCCCTGGGAGACCAGCTCTCCCTGGCACAGAAGGCTATGGCTCAGCCCAGCTCCTGGGTGCAGATGGAGCCCAGAAGGACCCTGTCTCAGCTGCTCTGCCACTCCTGTGTTCCCTGTGCACCTGGCTGTACCTTCCTTGCACAGTCACTGGAGTGAAAAGCGAAAACATATTTCTTGATTAGTAAATATACCTTATATTTAAGAATGCATGGCGATTTGGTGGAGGTATGACTTTCCCATGACAAAGATGACTGCTATCATGTGACTGTTCTTAACCAAAGAAGCAGTGAAACCATGACTCTACCCACTTATTCCCAAAGTGAAGATAGCAACCAGTCATGTGCTATTTGGCCAGTGTGTATACTTTCTGCCGGCACAGTGGGATATTTAAATTGAGTAGGCGGTTGTTCACCACTACCATTGAAATCACCACTGCTGCTGCTGCTGCTGCCATCCACCGACCACAAGGAGGTGGGGGGTGGGGTGAGGCTAGGCAACACCTGGAGCCCTCTTAGACAGTGTTGAAGCAACCACTGAAGCTGCTTGTGGTGGAGGAGGGGCAGGCCAAGAGCTCCATTTCCAAAAAAAGAAAATTAGATATAGAGAGTGTTACCATTTCTTCTAGGCTCTGTCAGGCAGTTACAAGGTAGGCCTGGCTCACTATAAAAGGGGATGTTTTGCTCCTCCTCCCACTCTTACTTACTTACTTACCTGACTTACTTACTTACTGACTTACTTACCTGACTCCCTACCCCTTTCTCCCTCTCTCTCCTTCCCCTCCTCCCTCTCTTTCCACATGTTTCTGGCCAGCTTCTCCTCTCTCTCTCTCTCTCTCTCTCTCTCTCTCTCTCTCTCTCTCTCTCTCTTTCTCTCTCTACCTCTACTTCTTTCTCATCTCTGCTTCCCATGCCTCAAATAAACTCTATTCCATCCTATACCAATCTTAAGGCTGGTACCTCAGGGGGAAGGGATGACTCAGCATGGGCCTGCTGATGCACCCCCTCCTACCTCATCATACCTGACTCTCCCTTCTTTTTATAAAACACGTTGGTGCTGTAAGACCTGGGTTTAGAAACTTGAAGGTTCACATCTACCACCACCACATGAAATTCCAGCTTAATAGAACTATCCATCCAAATACCAGTGAATTGGAAAGCTCCCCACCTCCCCCGACACACACTGGTTAGTGTATAAACACCCCCTGATACCAAGGGAGGGCTATTGAGCTCCCATCCACCCTATGGTTTCCTTGAGGATGGACACAGTCACAGTCATGACTTGTCTTCTCACTGAATCCGCATTCTAGGACATTTTTCCTTGGGTGAGATTTTTTCCCTCTCCTCTGAGATGGTCCAATTCTCACTACTGGGAAATCCCAGGCCTGGGTGAACCATTCTCCCACCATCACTCAGGATGCTGGTTTAAAGCTCAGTCCCCACTCATCTTGTGACAACTTGATGATTTAGCTTGGCTGCCTCCATCTTCTAGTTATTAATTTATCCCCAGGACACTGGTAGGGGTAATTAATAACTTTCACTCTTGCCCAGAAAGGGTATGTCATTGCCACCACCTACCGGGATGCTTCCTACTCTTAAAGGCTTCCAAATTGACAGGCTAAATTTTGCCCCATTATCCACAAAGCAGTAATTCTACATGGCTGTTTAACAGTGCAAAAAAACAAAAAACAAAAAACAAAACAAAACAAAAAACAAACAAAAAAACAAAAAACCCCAAAACAAACAAACAAACAAACAAACAAACAAAAAACCCAAAAACCAAAAACCAAAAAACCAAAAACCAAAAAAAAATTTACACTTTTCTTGCCAATGATCTGAAGACAGAAAGATTTCTATTTAGGCTTTTCCCCTCTCCCTTGTTCTCTCACTGCTTTCTTTGCTCTGCTCCCCATTCCCTAGCCCGTTGACTGTCACTGCTCCTGCTGCAGATAGCCTCTGAGTTCTGCTTTCCACCTTGCTCTTTCACCCTCTGCCCAACCTGAGCTGATGGTGGGTGTGGCATGCTGTGTTGGAATGGAGTTGCTGGCAGACAGAGCTCAACTCCAGGTGCCACCTCTCACCCCAAATGCTCAAATGTTACCTTTAAACTAATTGGATGTTAGGAGATGAGATAGGTTGCCAAAGGACTCTGGGTCTTTCCTAGCCACAGGGACCTCCCTGTGGTCAGAGGAATGTAATTTAGCCTCTCTCTTCTGGGAAGGGGAACACTTGCCCTTCTGCAAGGGACAGGTGTTCCATGACCTTGTCAAAGTTCCTGAGTTAACCCTTTCAAAACAAACACAGATTGTGTAACTCAGATATGCTCAGTACATACTAGTTCTCAATCTTGTCAGAAATCTGCTAAATGTAATGTTAAATGTTTAAGCTAATTACGACAGACAGAAATTACCAAAACCTAACAGTGGTTCCCACCCCAAGGTCTTTGGAAAGATATGGACACAGAGACAAGTCTACCTGGATTGTGACATGATAACCACTGAGAAACACTGCTCCATTTTCTTGCCCACTACCAGGGCTTGGCCTAAACTGTAGACGAACAGAAGATACCCGGAGAGTTAAATGTCTCATATTGCCCGAGACAAGGTGAATCATTTTGAGAGGACAAATCTTTTTTAAATTCAGACTCCATTTTAGAGAACCTGACCTAAGTTTGAACTCAGGTAAACTATCAGGCTGGAACCTAGCATTAGCTGATAAGTTGCCCCCCAACAAAACCAGAGCCTAGCTCCAGTCTCCAGGTTACACCCTAACAAGACCAGCATCTCCAGGTTATTCCCCCAACAAGACCAGCAACTCCAGGTTATTCCCCCAACAAACCTGCACCCTGGTTACAAGGCTACCCCTTACCTAATGGCCACTAATGCAGAGGAGAGCAGAAATTAAGTTTATGGTATGACTCCCAGCACCAGCCAATTACGTTAAAGCCCAGAGTAGCTTTCCAATTAGATGCTTGCACACTTACCCCCTGCTTGCTGCCTACTATAAAGCCTTGCCCCAATCTATATTCGAGGCTCCTCCACCACCACCAAAAACATCCTGCCTAAAGGTGGTGCATTGGAGGTTGGGGGTGGGGCTGAGCTAGCTCAAATAGAATAAAGACCCTGCTGTGAGTTGCCTGAGCTCAGCTCCTGTCTGGTTTTTGGGGGGAGGGGGATTGCTAACATTTCTCTGGCACTACAATTTCTCCCACATTCCTACTCTACATGGAAAAGCTTCTCATCTTCTGGGCCTAATGGACAAACTGACTCTGCCCAAGTTGCCATGGAGACCACAGGGCCCGAGAAAACTGTTTAGGTAGTAGATTGGAGAACAACCTCAGTCGTTTTAATTAACACATGACATCTGATTATAATTTGTTCTTCCCAGATTTCTGACTACATGGACATCTAAGCTAACTTCATCTTGAAGAAAACAGACCTCCAGCTCCGTACCCCAAGGTAATGCACCTCCTTATTAGCTCATTAGTCAATTTGTTAACTAGTTAAGACTACCAGATCTCTTATAAAACAGACAGACAGGTTTGCCTTGCTCACAATCCTCATGACAAAGGATACACAAGTTCAGATGTAACCTTTAATAGATGTAACCTTTTGCTACTTCCTTATCTAAACTGTTTCCAGTGACTAAGTGCTTCATATCTCCTCTCCTTGTTATAGCACTGTCCTAACATTAACCAATAGAGTTCTTACAAATTAGCCTAGCTCTAATAAAACATTCCACTATACAATCCAACTTTTATAATCATTAGTTCAAAATTTAAGTTTCCTTTGATTGCCTTCTAACTATAGACTTAAAGTGTTTCTCATGCTAAATATATACTATCAGCTATCATAGTTACTGTGATGGGTTGTATATGATCAGCCCAGGAGGTGGCACTATTAGAAGGCGTTGGTGTGTCACCGTGGGTATGGGCTTTAAGGCCCTCATCCTAGCTGCCTGAAAGCCAGTATTCTGCTAGCAGCCTTCAGAGGAAGAGGTAGAGCTCTCAGATCCTCCTGCACCATGCCTGCCTAGATGTTGCCATGTTCCTGCCTTGATGATAACGGACTGAACCTCTGAACCTGTAAGCCAGCCCCAATTAAATGTTGTCCTTATAGGAGTTGCCTTGGACATGGTGTATGTTCATGACAGTAAAACCCTAACTAAAACAGTTACAAATATAAGCTTCCTTTGATTGCCCTTTAACTATAGACTTTAAGTATTTCTAATGCTAAATATACTATTAGCTATCAGAGTTATAAGTTTCCTTTAGTTATAGACTTAAGGTGTTTCTCATACTAAATCTATATGATTAACTATCATATTCACAATGTCAAGGTTTTGAGTTTCCTTTAATTGTCTTTTAAATGGAAACTTAAAAATGTTTCTCATTATGCTAAATTTATACATATTCAATCTCAACAGAAGGAAAAAAAAGTCTTCTTGCTCCTGATCCACGAAAGGTGTTTGTCTTCCCTGAGCTTATCTTAAAGACTGTTTATATTGTTAACAAGTTTACCTCTTTTGTAAACTTATACTCTCCAAGAAACACATTCAGTCTACCTCTCATTGACCAAACAGACCCCATCTGGATAAGTATACCTACCAATGAACTTAGGCTGAAGTTCCCACTTGCTACATATTCAAGAGGGTACAATTACTTTCATGTTCCCTGGGACTGGGACTCCCTTCACCCCAACCACCAGGACCTAAGGGTTTCAAATGTACACCCAAGAATTTTTTTTTTTAGCTCAAATGTACTTAACTTTATTCTCTATCTCTAATGTATATATGTGTGTCTCAGCATCTTGTCAAGTCTAGGCATTTACTCAAAATCTACATCCAGGACAGCTCTAGAGAAGCAACCCACAGATGGTCCAATCTACTCTCACAGACACTTCTACTGGACCTGTTCCTTCTACCCACATATGTTTCCACAGACCCTGAGCAGTAAGGAATAGTCAACTCTCCTAAGACTGGACCAACATCTCCATCCCCATTTTCTTAAGTTTCCCAGAGACACACCGCTTCAAAGTCAACAGGATCATGGCAATCCTACTCCTTCTTCACCATTGCTTCTTTCTAGTTTCTTCTGTTTTAATTAAACCAAGGTTTGCCCAGCAATAATCAGGTAGGCCTGGCTTACTATAAAAGGGATTGTTTGGCCCTTCCTCCCATTCTTACCCTCTTAACTCTCCCTGACTCCCTAACCCTTTCTCCTTCTCTCCCCTTCTCCCTCCA
>BDUI01007049.1:49484-61832 GCA_002335545.1 Apodemus speciosus
TCATGTCCTCTTGCACATGTGCCACAACCCAAATAAAAAGTCATGTTTTCCCTTACCCTATCTCTTTCTTCCCTTCCTTCTCCCAGAAGCAGCCTCTGTACTCCTTTCCCTTAACTAACCTCCAATGTGAGAACTGTTGGACAGTGTAATTTTTCTGGAATTGGCCACCTAGTTCCATTAGTTCTGCCTTCTAGACTTGGATTTGCTTATTGGTGGATTCGTGGTCCTGCCTCGTGCACCCTGTTGTGTGGGATAAGCCCACAGGCAAGGACCCTATCCCAAATTTGCCTGCTACTCAGGCGCACTTTCCAACTATCAACTTGCTAGATCTTTGCATTCAAACACCTGAATATTAGTATGTTTTCCCTCCTGGTCAGCATAAATGCTCCCACTGGACCTGAAGGAGTGACTGTTGAGTTCCCAGCACCTCTCTGGTGTCCTTGGAGATAGAAGAGGCCCAGTCACAGTCTTCATGGCTATGACTGATTCCCCACCTTAGGACCTCTTCCCTTGGGCGAAATTTCTCTCTTCTCATGACATGGCTCCTCCCTTTTCTCTCAAAAATCTCAGTACTGGGTATTATGCATTTCCTAGGCATATGTCTTATTGGTCCCTGGTTACCATGTGATCTATTGCCAGTGATCTGGAAAATAGAAGGAAGTTTTCCTACATACAGGCTTTTTCTTACCTTCACTCCAAACCTTCTCGCTGTTCTTCCTGTTCCCCAACCCAGCTCCTCCTAGCTATGAAATCTCAGCCAGAGGAAACTTCCACTATCTTTGATCAAGCTAACAAGCTCCCTCCTTACTCTCCCTGACCAGCCTCTTAAGCCTCCTCTGCTCCCCAAGCTTCTTCAGCTTCCCATACTCCCCAGCCTCCTCAGCTTCCTCTCTGCATCTAGCTTCTCCAGATTCCTCCCCTCCCTCACTAGCTATAGGCCACGATAACCATCCCATGCTAGTACCTACTTTCAGTCTACTAGCTCTTGCTCTGCAGCCAAACTCCCTCCAGAGCCCTTCCGTCACCCAGCCTAACACAGTTTCAGTTTTTCCTTTGTGGTAAGTCACTGGGGTAGATGGTGTAGTTCGGGTACATATCCACTTTTTGTTAAGTGAACTTTCTCAGATTAAAAAAAAAAAGACTGGGATCCTAAACCTCTTACTCTTTCACCTTTATTAAAGAATTTCAGTATATCACTCAATCTTATAATCTGAGTTTCCATGATACATACATGATTCTCAGTAACAACTTACTGCTCAAGAACCACAGGTGAGTTTCATAGCAGGCTAGAGTAGATGCAAATGAAATACACCAAACAGTGTGGCACACCTGATTTGGTCTGAGACAGTGCCCAACCTGCATCCCCAATGAAACTATAATATCCTAGGTGGCATTTTAGCTAGAGACCAGTTTACAACTTGCTTCCTGGCTGCCCTTAAGACAATAAATTATGGAAAACTTCAAGAGGTCATCCAGGACAAATAGGAAAACCCACCTCAAATTTTAGAGTGACTTACAAAGGCCCTCTTATAATATATTAATCTAGAGCCTGAAAATCTAGAAGGTAAACAACTCCTGATGACCCATTTCTTTTCCCAAGGCTATCTTGATATTAGGGCCAAACTTTAACACATGAAGGGACAAGTCTAACTCCACAGGCACAAGTCTTAGCCCTAGTCTTTAAAGTTTACCATGGGAGGGAGGAGAACGCCTACAAACAAAACTACCATATACTGGCCAAGACTATACAACCAGCTCCAGCCATTACCCAGGCTCCCTGGTCTCCTATGACTCAGGAACCACCAGATCTCTGTCTCAAATGTGGTCAGCAGGATCACTACACACAGGCCTGCCCCAACTCCTGAAAGCCACAGGGCCATGTCCAAAGTGCTATGAAGTGGGACACTTAGCTGCTGATTGCTCTTGTAGCTCATGGCACAGGAACATCACTTCCAGACCACCATACAGCCAATAGTCTAAGTTTGGCCATGGACAACTGAAGGGGCCCAAGGTCCCTTGACCCAATCACTACCATTATTAACAGGTAGCCCTGTGTAGTCATTAAGGTATCACAGTGGCCCATCTCCTTTCTTTTGGACACTGGGGCCACTTACTTAGTCTGGAGAGCATTTTGGGGACACATCTTTCTTTGTTTTCCTATTGTCAGGGTAGGGGGAGAGCCTTACCAACCTCACCAGATCCCACCATTTAATTGCATTTAGGGATGTGTTGTAGATGGGACAGGTGCTATTCTTGTGAACCAATCCCTTAGTGAGTAAAGGAGCCAATCACTGGGCAAGTAGGCAGGACTTCTGGGTTGGACAGAAGAAGTGAGGAAGCAGAAGAAAATTAGGTCCTCTTTGGAATAGGGACAGCAGAGGGGTAAGATGCAACTGCTAGAGTTTTTCTAGTATTGTGGCAGATCCACAAGGATTTGTCACCAGAGAGATCAGATTTTAATAAAGCTTACAAGGTTAGGTTTTAGTTGTTGCACCCAGAGATTGAGTTACTATTGTTTCTGAACAAAGTTTGTGTTGCACTTTCCTTCACATGGCAGATCAGCTGGATTCAAGAGAGAAAGGTACAGTGGCCAGGCATGGGTTTGCTTGAGGTGCTCCACCAAGGCTATGGAGGATTTAAAGCACAGGGTTGGCATTGTAGCTACTTGACAGTGGAAACCTAGGGAGCCAGCTGGGTGGAGAGATCGTGGAGTTCAGAGTTAGAATCTCCATGAGATATAACAGGTTGGCCATTGCTCGCCAGTGTATGGGCCGGCCAGGCCACCAGGGTAGAGGCACGAGTGCAGGAACATGACGGTTCAATTTCTTTAATATTTCCCATAACAGTGGTGTTCCTCTCCCCCATTTTTTTTCTGGTGGTGCCAATGTGTCCCATCCCCTTACTAGGAAGGGACCTTCTAGCCAAAGTAGGAGCCTCTATTTCTTTTGCTCCGATCATTCATCTGAACTCAAGCTCACCAGCAAACCCCTCCTTCTTCTAGCTACCCAACCTACTGGCTCTAACATGTTATTTCCTTTGCCAGCCTTCCAGGTGGACCCCTGAGTCTGGGACATCTAGAACTCCTCTGTAGCTAAACACCATTCTCCTGTTGTCATCCAATTCAGGACCCTACCTCATAGATCACCCAAGCTCAGGATTCCCCTTCCTCACCCCAGGGTACTTAAGTTTATCATCTCTGACCTCCTATGGGAAAAAAAAAACAGTCTCTGTCCTACTTCATTCTCTTTTAACACCCTTATACTTGTAGTTAAGAAACCCAACTGCATCTATAACCTGGTTCAAGATCTCCAGCTCCTTAATTCTGCAGTGGCTTTTCTCCATCCTGTTGTGGCTAACCCTTACACACTTCTACCCACCATCCCCTTAGGTACCTCTCATTTCTCAGTCCTAGATCTCAAGGATGCTTTCTTCTTTATCCCCCTATATGTCCAGTCATAAAATATCTATGCCTTTACCTGGACTGACCCTGACACCCACTTCTCTACCCAACTCACTTGGACTGTTCTACCTCAGGGATTCCAGGACAGCCCACACCTACTTGGCCAGGCCCTGGCTTCTGACCTACTCTCTCTGTTTTGCCCTAAATCTAAGATTATTCACTACATTGATGATATTCTAGTCTGCAGTCCCTCTCTAGAAATTAGCCAAACTATCACCTCTGTTCTTCTAAATTTCCTGTCCAGCCAAGGCTATAGAGTTTCACCTACTAACCTTCAATTGTCCACCCCTCAAGTCATGTACTTGGGATGAACAATTACTCCAACCCACAAAGCCACTTTTTTTTAGACAGAAAACACCTAATTCAGTCTCTAGCAGTCCCCTCTACTAAAGAGATTTTATCACGATGGCTGGCATTTTACATTTCTGGGTTCCTTCCTTTCTCCTCCTTTCCTGCAACCTTAGGACCCACTCAGCAATCTCTTCTAAGGTTACTAAGGTTTGAGAGGCTCCAACAGGCCCTCCTTTGGCCCCAGCCTTGCAAGTCCCAAACCTAACCCATCTCTTCTTCCTTTATGTAACAGAAAAAGAGGGATATATACTTGGGGTTATAGGTCACCAATGAGGACCTTCCTTTGCACTTGTAGCATACTTGTAAAAAAAAAATTAGACCTGACCATCCAGAGATGGGCACCTTATATATGTGCTTTAGCAGCTGCTAAGCTCCTTATTTGAGAATACATAAAACCAACCTTTGGGTCACCTATCACTATCTTCTCCTCTCATAACCTGTCCCAGCTCTTAACTTACAAAGGCTTACAATCTCTACCTTCCTCCAAGGTTCTTTCCTTTCAGGTACCACTGGATCTTCTCAGGCTATGGGCTTTCAACAATTGACCTCTTTTCATCTCACTCCTTGAGCTCATATATAGACAACTGGTCCTGACTCCCATTCTTGCACCCAAACTCTCTCCTCTCTCTACCACCCACTCATTCCCTTACTCTGTCATCTCTGCTCCCTCCTATGGAACTTTACTGCCCACCATCTTCCATGGTCATACACTGTCTCCTGTCTACTCCCTATCAGCATTGGAGATCAGGTCCTTCTCTCTCTTCTGACCATTTTCTCACACTCCTTTCCCCTAAATGGTAGGACCTTTTCAAGGTGTTTCTTGTGACCTCCACAGCCTCTAAGCTTGAGGGACTTTCTCATGGGTTCACTTGTCTCATCTCAAGCCCATTATCCCTCCACCTCAAAATTACTCTTCTTAGATATTGACCCCAACAGAACTCTGCTCTCTTAAGCTTCAGAGGATATCGGGACCCAACCACTTTGTCCCCAATTCCAGTAAAATGAGGCTTGGTCCTGCAGCTACTGGATTGCATAAGGGTTTTTCCTCCTCCTTCTGCTGTTCATTTCTATCCAGGGTAACCCTTATACATGGAGATTAAAAGTTCGAGAAACCATCAATTAAGTCAGAATCTCCAGAAAGGGCCAGAGGTTTGCTCTATAGCCAGATGCCAGGAGCCAATCAGATTTTCCATCATCCCTATATCCACCATTCCTTCTAAATGTTATGACCTTTTCATTTTCTTCTTTTTTGACCAGACAAAGGATTGCTGTAAGGAATGGCCAGACAAATATGGGGAGTGCTGTTAAATGAAATGGTGCACTCCTAGACAAATCATGCCAAGCCTAGGCAGGTCCCATGTGAGAGGCTTTATTAACAGGCTCCTCGTGGGAGGTGGGAGTGAGGGAGAAGAAGTGAAGAAGAGAGAGCTATGGGTCAGGGTACATGTCTTTTATCTGGGCTGTGATGCAGGTAATGCATGTGCAGGATGTGTGTGTGTGTGTGTGTGTGTGTGTGTGTGTGTGTGTGTGTGTGTGTGATGGGTGCCATGGAAACAGGTGCAGGAGCTACACAGTTGCCTATAGATGATGTCATCTCTGGGTTCAGGAGCTGACTGTAAACAGGCTTTGGCTGTCCATGGATAGTCCTGATGCTTACAGGGGGTGCCCATATTGGTCTTGCCAATTACATATGTTAGCATTATAGATCAATCGCCTCTTCTATCAATGATGCAAGGCCCTCTTCTTCTATATCCAGGATCCATGGAATCCAAGATGGGAAATGGGCATTGTTGGTAAACCCTACTGCACTAACTAACTGGAGCTCCCAATAAGGATGATTCATATCCAAAGAAAATACATCCCAATTATCCAACCCCAGAGACAGAAGAAATATGAGAAGTAATTAAAATATTCCTCCAAAGTCATTACTTCTTCAACATTACCTCTACTAAATAGTTCTAACCTGTCATTTCTCCTTCTGGTCCAGACTCTGACCTCAGCCTATCAGCTCCTTAATGTCACCTAACCTGGTTGCGTTGGAGATTGCTAGTTGTGTGTGCCATCTGGAACTGGCTCACAATTGCCACTTACAGTTTCTTTAGTATGATGATTTGTATATGTGTGGGCCAGGGAGTGGCACTATCAGGAGGTATGGCCTTGTGGGAGTAGGTGTGTCACTACTGGGCATGGGCTTTAATACCCTTGTCCTAGCTTCCTGGAATTGAGTATTTTGCTGGCAGCCTTCAGATGAAGATGTAGAACTCTCAGTTCTACCTGCACCATGCCTGACTGGATGCTGCCTTGTCTTGATGATAATGGATTGAACCTCAGAACCTGTAAGCCAACCCCAATTAAATGTTGTCTTGCATTGGCCATGGTGTCTGTTCACAGCAGTAAAACCCCAACTAAGACACCCAGTGTCAAATAGCCTTGGTTCACCTTTCATCAACTGCCCTGACCATGGTGTTGTCTCAATCCCTTACCTTTTCTATCGCATCCTCTTTAGCATGACCGACTGTTTTAAGTCATTTTGGACATGTTCTATAGGAACATTAAGTTCCCTAGACTATAAAAAAAACTCTAGATACCTCACCTCTACCACAGTGTCATACAGTCCAGAACATATCAATTGTTTGCAGTACTCAGGTGTATGGTCATCTATCTGCCAGCTGGCCAGGAGTTTGTACACTGGTGTTTATTTTCCCTAAATTAGGGATGATCCATGGAGAGTAGCCCCTACTAATTCCGGTTGTGGATTCAATAGCTGCAATTCAAATTCTATCCCTCCTGCTGTTGCAGGAATAAATGCAGGTGTTGCCACAGGAACAGCAGGACTGGCCACCTCTTTTTCTAGTTTATCCAAGATCTTCAACAGGTGGCCCAAACCATACTCACTCTCCAAGGACAGATGGATTCCCTGGCAGCAATGGTACTTTAAAGCCAATGGGAACTAGACATTCTTAATAGCTGAAAAGGGTGGCTTCTGCCTTTTTCTCCAAGAATGCTACTTTTACATTAATCAGTCAGGTATAGCAAAGAAGAAAATCCAACAGCTCCAAAGAGACCTCCAAAAAACGTTAAGGAACAACTCAATGCTTCTTCTGGTCCCTAGGCCTTTGAAAACCCCATATGGAAATGGATACTGCCTTTCCTGACCCCACTTCTTGTCTTTTTCTACCTTTATTATTTGTACCCTGCTTCACCAATTTCTTCCCCACATTGCTCCATTGACAAATCCAAAAAAATTTCCAACTAAACAATTAATCAGGTCCTTTTACAGGATTACCAACTGCTGTCCACAGGAGCCTGGTGCCAACAGCTATCAAATGTGTCCTGATGGTGAGGATCTACTGCACCCCAAAATTGACAATGTCCCTGGGCAGCAGAAAGCAGTTTAAGAAATCTGAGGCCCTGGGGCTGGAGAGATGGCTCAGTAGGTAAGAGCACCAACTGCTCTTCTGAAGGTCATGAGTTCAAATCCCAGCAACCACATGGTGGCTCATAGCCATCTGTAAAGAGATCTGATGCCCTCTTCTGGTGTCTGAAGACAGCTACAGTATACTCACATATAATAAATAATTTAAAAAAAAAAAAGAAATCTGAGGCCCATAACCCTGCCTCACCATCACTGACATTTTTAATTGTTCTTTTTATCATAAGAAAAAGAGAGGACTGTTTGCAATCAGGCACATCCATGGACAGCCAAAAGAGACTCCACAAAGTGCCTGACAATCATATTTACAGCTACCTCACAGGGGTCAGGACCGATGCAACATGTCATTAGCTGCCTAGAGGCAACAAACACAATGTCTCTCTTCGAATGTCCTCTTGTACATGCAGAACAGACCCGATAAATAGCAGTGTTATCCCTTCTCCCATCTCTTTCTTTCCTTCCTTATCCCAGAAACAGCCTCTGTACCACTTTCCTTTAATAACCTCTCACATGAAACCTGCTGAATGGTGTGATTTTTGTGGGGACCACCAGTCTAGCTTCATCAACCAAATCTGGTTACGAGATTTTCCATGTATATTAAGATAATATAAAGCAGGCTTCTCATGTATACCTGAACAAATATGCCATCTAAGACTCATGTGTAAAAGGTTTCCAATGTTTCCCATACATCTTATGCTTACCAAGCCTCCCATGTTTACTAGACCTTGCATCCTTACTAGTCACTCCATGTTTTCTAGGTCTTCCATGCGTTCTAGGTCTCCCATGCTTACTAGGCCTCCCCAAACTTGCCAGGCCTCTCATGTTTATAGGAACTCCAAAGCTTTCCAGGCCGGCCACTCAGGCTTGTTTACCAACTCTCTTGCTTATTAGATGTCCCATTCTTACTAAGCCACCCAGGTCTTACTTGGGTTCTAAGACTCCCATGTTAATAGGCCTCCCTATGCTTGGAGGCTTCTCATTGTTATCAGGACTCCTGAGCTTTCAGGGCCTCCTCCTAGGCTTATTCAGCCCACTTGTTTACCAGACATCCCTTTCTTTCTAGGCTTCCCATGCTTTCCAGGACATCTTTGGGTTCTAGGTCTCCCATGCTTACTAGCCGTGCACATGATTACCAGGCTAACTAATGCGTATCAGACCTCCTAAGCTTTCTAAGCCTCCCATGTTTACCAGACCTCCCATGTCTATGGGACCTGCCAATCTTATAAGGCCTCCCATGCTTTCCAGGTCTTCCTTGGGTTCTAAGACTCTGATGTTTACTAGGGCTACACATTCTTAGAGGCTTCTCATCCTTATCAGTACTCCTGAGCTTTTCAGGCCTCCCATGTTTATGGGACTCCCATCATTACAAGGTCTCCCATACTTTCCAGGGCATCTTTGGTTTTTAGGACACCCATGATTACTAGGCCTTCCCATGATTGGAGGCTTCTCATTCTCACCAGAACTCCTAAGTTTTCCAGACCTGCCAGGCTTACCAAGTCTCCCACGTTTTTCAGACAGCACATTCTGTTTCCCATGATTTCCAGGTCTTTATTGGGTTCTACAACTCCCATGCTTGACAGGACTCTCCATGTTTGCCAATCTACTAATACTTATCAGGCCTCCTAAACTTTCCAGACATACCAGCCTTACTAGGTCTCTAATACTAAGCAGGACTATTATGCTTACTAGACCTACCATGTTCACCAGGACTTCCTTGGGTTCTAAGATTACCATGATTACTGAGCCTCTCTATGTTTGTCAGATTTCCTGTTCTTGCAAGGCCTTCAAAACTTGTCAGGCTTCCCACATTTACCATGTTTCCATACTTATAAGACCTCTCACATTTAACAGGTCTATCATACTTACTAGGATTCAGTTTCTAACTAGGCCTCATATCTTTACCTTACTTACCTTGGTTACTAGCACCCATGGGCTTATTACGCCTACTATGGTTACTAAGTTTCACCTCGTTACTAGGACTCACATGATTATTCCAAGTCCCAAGGTTATTAGGCCTCCCATGAGTGCCAGGTTCTGAAAAGTGTAGCAAGCCTCTCATGTTTTAAGGGGCTATCATGCTATCTAGGCCTCTTATGCTTACCAAACCTTCCATGCTTATTAGTCTTCCTAGTATTTATAGGCATCCAGGGCTTAGCATGCCTCAAACTTACCTAATCGTCCAGATAAGAAGAGGCAGTCAATGGTTTTAAGGCATTTATTGTCATGGCTGAGAGTTGTGATGAGTAAAACTGTATCCCACTTTCTCAGAGTGGGCCTGAGGTTAAATATCTTTTGCAGGGAGGAGTGTCTGGGAAGGAGAGCTTAATTGGCTAAGCCCATTGGGGTTTTAGGTGCCTCATTAAAATGGAGATCTGTCTTGAAGCTATGTGACTGATGGCCACAGACCTATGGAGTGGAGAGCTGCGGTCTCAAGTCGTGAGCCTGGTGTCTAGGAGCATGGCTAACATTCCTTGCTGGATTATCTCCTGCTGGGTCACTGGAATTTAAACCTAGCTCAACCAGAAGCAGGCTGCCTTTCATGGTCCCACATCTAGAGTCAATGTAACTGTTATTTTGAGCTCTGACTTAGCCTTACAATTTCTTTGGAAATAACCAAATTCACCACAATTAAATCATAGAGCATTTTTTGATTCCTGATATTTATATCTATGATTTTCCCTATGATCATGGCATTATGCCCATGATAACCGATGCCAGTTGTCTTCTTTATACATTCATCTATATGGGCTCCTCATGTTTTCAATGGTCTGACTGCTCTCTTACATTCAGTGTTTGCATTCTCAAAGGCCAAGATTGCTATCAATGACTGTCTAGTTTCAGGCTTTATTTATAGCTGAACCCAATCTCTATAAGAAGTATGTGAATGTTTCTGCAGAACCCTGTATTACCTTAGAAAATGAAGTAGCTTGTCTCTTGGGCTACTCATTCATATCCCAAGCTCTTAAAGCTGCAATATGACATCATGTTATCAGCAGATCAGATTTGTTGTTCTACCTTAGCTCAACACCCTTCCCCAAGCATTTGGTCTTTAGTAACATTTATCCCACTTGCTAAATGCATTGCTCTATTTTTGGCTTCATTCTTCCACCAGGACAACAATTGCTATTGTTGACCAGCTTCTAGAACAGCTGACATCACTCCATTTGAATTTTGGGGGATAACTGTTTTCTTGGTAGCCTAGTACTTAATATTTCCTTAATGAATAGAGAATGCAATACCACAGCCTCTTTAAATGCTTTAAACTTAGCAGTTCTATCAGTTGCCAGGCCTATCATTAGCAGTCATGTTGCACAAAGACTGGAAAGTTTTAAGGTACCTGTGTAGCTCTAAGCAGATCCTTTGGTGGTGCACTTGGTTGCACACTAATGTGCTATCCCTGTGGCACCTCCTGCTCTTCCCAGCCCCTTGTCTCACTGAGGTACTTTGGGTACCTGGGAGTGAAAGTACTTGGAGCAGGGCAGGGCAGCAATTTACCTTCCAGCCTAGTTTGCTTCCCCCTTACATTGAGCAATACATTCCCACTATGATTCACCAAGTCTGAACTCCAAGTCTGAACTCTGTTGTTCTCCCACTGACTTTTTGCTTTCCAAGTATTTCTACCTCTACTTGAAAACTCTATACTTACATAGCCAACTCTGCAATCCTTTTTAATATAAGAGAATTGAGTGAACCATCTGATATTTCATCTTTCCCCCCAATCTTTTTCAAAATGGAATATATGAAGAATATCAAGCAAAACCAGAAAACCCTCTCTAAGAACACAGTAGGAGACCACCCAGTGGCAGTAGCTGCCATTTTGCCAACCTCCTTAAGCATCATTGCTAACTCTCATAATCTATCATTTCCTCTACCACATTAGAAGCAGAGTTACCCATTATGCCTAAGCCATGTTGGGTACCTGTGCCTATTTCACAACCTGCAAACATCAAACATTAAATATCAGCTGCAATCCAGTCCAATGGGCAGACACCATACACAAATCAGCTAGAGAAGTTCAATCCAGAAGAAACCGTGAAGCTTTCCAGCAAGCCTGTGTCTGCTGAAGTGGTAAAAAGCTGCAGGAATATCACAAAAAGTTCTTTGGTGAGTTTCTCTATATGAAGTCACTATAAGCGAAGCTCAGCAACACAATGTAAGGGGAACCAATACATGAATGTCATCTGTGAAAACTAGGGTGAGTGAGCAAGGCAAACCAATGCTTGAACTCCTACTGTCTGTGGGGTCATATTTATATTCTTTCTAAACATCACACATCCTTTCACGTTTGCTATAGCAAAACATCTTTTTACCTGTGTCTTATTCAGTGAGGCATTCTTTAAAGTGTCTACTTTAGCAAAACATCCTTTCACCTGTGTGCCCAGCAAAACATCGTTTGGCAAAACTGACTTTCAAAAGAAACCAGAAGTTTCCACTACAGGCCTTTGAGAGGCTCCACCTAGCAGCTGACTCAGAGAGAAGCAGACACCCACAGCCAAACAGTGGAGGGAGCTTGAGGACTCTCATGGAAGAACAGGAGGAATGATTGCATGCCCTGAAGGGGACAGGAACTCCACAGGAAGACCAACAGAATCAACTAACTTGGACCCTTGGGGCTCTCAGAGACTGTACCACCAACCAAAAAATCACACACAGACTGGACCTAGGCCTGCCTGCACCTATGTTGCAGATGTGCAGCTTTGTCTGCATGTGGGTCTGGAACAGGGGCTATTCCAAAAGCTGTTCACTATAGATGGGATATGTTCTTCTAGCTGGGCTTCCTTCCCTGGCCTCAGTAGAAGAATTTACACCTAGCCTCACAGAGACTTGATGTGGCATGGTAGGGGCATATCAGAGGGTTGCACCCACTCAGAGGAGGAGAAGGGAAGTGGAATGAAGGAAGGATTGTGGGAGATGGTGACCACGATGGGGACAGAGAGTAGGAAGCAATTAGAACACCATCATCCAGGTCCCTTAAGTTGGGGTAGATAGGTTTGGTCATTTGATGTGTTATGGTCATTATTCTAGGGTGGAAGTTTGTTATTGGTTATGATCAGGGATTGATAAAAAGTTGAGGTATTTTTGTTTGAATTATTGTATATTAATA
>BDUI01007050.1:0-10723 GCA_002335545.1 Apodemus speciosus
AAAACACCAAATGTACTAAACAAAGAAATAATATTATAAGCAGTAAGGGGAAAAGGTCAAGAAACATATAAAGGCAGACCTATCAGAATTACACCAGATTTCTCAACAGAGACTATGAAAGTTAGAAGTTCCTGGACAGATGTCATACAGACTCTAAGAGAACAAAAATGCCAGCCCAGCAAAACTCTCAATTACCATTGATCGAGAAACTAAGATATTCCATGACAAAAACAAATTTAAATAATATCGTTCCACCAATCCAGCCCTACAAAGGACAATGGATGAAAAACACCAACACGGGGAGGGAAACTATACCCTAGAAAAAGCAAGAGAGTAATCTTCTTTCAACAAACCCAAAAGAAGATAACCACACAAACATAAAAATAATATCAAAAATAACAGGAAGTAACAATCACTATTCCTTAATATCTCTTAACATCAATGGACTCAAGTCCCCAATAAAAAGACAGAATAACAGACTGGATATGTAAACAGGACCCAACATTTTGCTGCATATAGGAAACTCAACTCAGTGTCTAAAAAAGATACTAATCAGAGTAAAGGGCTGGAAAACAATTTCCAAGAAAATGGTCCCAAGAACTAAGCTCGAGTAGTCATTCTAATATCAGATAAAATTGACTTTCGACCAAAAGTTATCAAAAAGGATGAAGAAGGATACCACATACTCATCAAAGGAAAAATCTACCAAGAAGAACTCTCAATTCTGAACATTTATGCTCCAAATATAAGGGTACCCACATTCATAAAAGAAACTCTACTAAAGCTCAAAGCACACATTGTACCTCACGCAATAATAGTGGGAGACTTCAACACCCCACCCTCATCAATGGAAACACAAACTAAACAGAAACACATTAAAACTAACAGAAGTTATGGACCAAATGAATTCAACAGATATCTATAGACCATTTCACCCTAAAACAAAATATACCTACTTCTCATCACCTCATGGTACCTTCTCCAAAACTGACCACATAATTGGTCACAAAACAAGCCTCAACAGATACAAGAATATTGAAATAATCTCATTCATCCTATCAGATCACCACGGACTAAGGCTGGTCTTCAACAACAACCAAAACAACAGGAAGCCCTCATACACTTGAGAGCTGAACAATGCCCTACTCAATGATAACTTGGTCAAGGAAGAAATAAAGAAATAAAAGACTTTTTTTAGAATTTAATGAAAATGAAGGCACAACATACCCAAACTTATGGAACACAATGAAAGCAGTGCTAAGAGGAAAACTCAGCTCTGAATGCCTCCGAAAAGAAACAGGAGAGAGCTTATACTGGCAGCTTAACAGCACACCTGAAAGCTCTCGAACAAGAAGCAAATATACCCAAGAGGAGTAGACAGCAGGAAATAATCAAACTCAGGGC
Source organism: Apodemus speciosus (assembly GCA_002335545.1). Taxonomy (NCBI): domain Eukaryota; kingdom Metazoa; phylum Chordata; class Mammalia; order Rodentia; family Muridae; genus Apodemus; species Apodemus speciosus. Next base: position 1,405 of record BDUI01007050.1, read on the forward strand.
TGAAATCAACCGAGTAGAAACAAAAAGAACTATACAAAGAATCATCCAAACCAGGAACTGGTTCTTTGAGAAAATCAACAAGATAGATAAACCTTTAGCCAGACTAACCAGAGGGCACAGAGACAGTATCCAAATTAACAAAAGCAGAAATATAACAACAGAAACTGAGGAAATTAAAAAAAAAATCATCCTATATTCAACAAAACTGGAAAATCTGGATGAAATGGGCAATTTTCCAGACAGATACCAGGTACTAAAGTTGAATCAGGATCAGATAAACCATCTAAATAATCCCATAACCACCTAAAGAAACAGAAGCCATCAGTAAAAGTCTCCCAACCATCAAAAGCCCAGGACCAGATAGATTTGGTACAGAATTCTATCAGACCTTCAAAGAAGACCTAATACCAATACTCTTCAAACTATTCCACAAAATAGAAACAGAAAGAACACTACCCAGTTCATTCTATGAAGCCACAGTTACTCTGAGTATCCTCCCCTGTAGATGGAATGGTTTCTGTCTAATCAGGAACGTTTCACAATTTCCTTTCATAGAGGACTTCATAAGAGATTTTTTTCTACTTCTATCATGTTTAATGTTCCAAATAGATTTTTAAAACTGAAAAAAAAAGAAGAAAAGAAGAGATCAAAATGTGAAATGTGACATATGGCTCTGACTAAATGCATGTGACATTTGTACCATTATAAGACTGAAAAATAGTAAGTAAAATCATCACAAGTGGGAGACTATTTCTACACTTAGTAAAAAAAAAAAAGCCCAGTTGGTCTATTATTTTTTCAACTTGAAAGGTATAATTAAATCAAATCACTAAATAATGATTAAGCACTTCTGAAGAAAGCATCCAAGATATACATTGGTTGAAGCATGCCATTAGGAACACACATGAGCTCATAAATGGTTGCTGATACTTCTGAGGGAATAATTACCCTCTCAACAGTTCTGTGTCCAGCACCAAGTCACCAAATGTTCCCTGACAACTTGAAGTCAAAGTGGTGATGGCCAACATCCAGCTACATTCAATGAAAATTTTAACATAGGTGGCAGATTTAAAGACTTTATTTTGTTTTTTTGAGCTATTTACATAAAAATCCATTCAACCCCTTTGGTTTAATAAGCTCTTAATGGCTTTAGTACCTTTAACAGAAAGACCACTGGCATCTCAGTGACTGAAATGACTTACAAAATAAATTGAGGGCTTTAGCTTTCAGTGAGTATTGGGGAAAGGTCAGCAAACAATTCCCCTGAATTTATTACTAGTGAATGTATTTCKGTTGGTAATTTTTTTAAATTCTAAGTTATTAGAATTTAATGACAGCTTACATGGACAAATGCAGCCATTTCAAACTAGAATCAAGGGGACATTGCTTTCTCTGGGACATTCTTAACCTTATCATCACTTAATCCTATAGATTCTAGAATTTGCACTCCTGGACTCTAAACCTCTGGATCTAATGAATAAAATATCAAGCTACATCTTCCTGTCACATTCAGTTGAAGCTCCCACAGCCTCAGGAGAACTGCAACGAGACGATCAGCTTCTAAATCTTCTAAGTTTCCCTTTGGGATTCTACAGGAGTGCTGTGTGGCAATGGGGGTCTTTCCCCATATGCAAGTATTGGACGTAGTCCTATTTACTTTAATAGAGTGAGGGGTTTAATACGCAAGTCCTCACTTCAATATTGGGAAAATAGAAAGCAGCTCTGGTTGTCACTCTGTTCTAGTTTCATTTCTGATGCTTTGACAAATCTCCACAACAACAACAACAACAAAAATTTAAGGCCTTAGTCAGCTTACCATTTCAAGTTACAGTCTATTCTCTTGGGGGACATAACTCAAGTTCTCAAGGCAGTAACTTAAAGCATCATAACCACAGAACAAAGTGGAGAAAAAGAAATAAAGGTACAGATCCTTGCTCCGTCTACTCAGCTAGCTTTCTTCACTCCTAGATAGTTCAGGGCCCAGCCCATGAGATGGTGCCACCCACAATGAGTTGGCTTTTCCCACTTAACAATCAATTAAAAAATGAAAACTATTCCCCACAGACATACCCACAGGCCTACCTGATCTAGATCATCTCTCATTAAGATTCTGTTCACAGGAAAGGAAGAGATGGCTTCAAGTTTAAGAGTACAAACTGCTCTTGCAGAAGAACAGAATTTTGAGTCTCAGTGCCTAGTTTGGGCAACTCATAACAAACTATATCTCCAGCTTCCTGGGACACAATGCCTCTGGCCTCTGCTTACCCTGGTGCATGGGTGTAGCACCCACACCAAGACACATACACATAATTAAAACTAAATTAAATATTTGTTTTAAAAAATACCCTTTTCTAGGTCATTATAGGGTTGTGGCAAAGAAGAAAAAGCATCACAACACTCATATAGCTGATGGCACTAGAAATAGCAAAAGCTAGCTAACAGAGTCAAATTACTTTCTGGTAATTTGTACCTGAGGTGATGCCTTAAAGACTTTAACTCTGATCTTTGAGGCATGTAAACACCTTAAAGATGCCTTTCACTAGTTTCTCAATGAGTCATGGTTCACTAAAGTGAATCCAAACAACCATCAGAATCAATTTGAAATACGTCAAATATATAGTGTGACTAAATGTAAATTTAAAAAAAACTTAAAAGAAATTACATTGGACTTGTAATCTAATCAATAGTGCCTGTCTTGGTTAAGGTTACTATTGCCATGATGATACACCATGACCAAAAGAAAGTTGGAGAAAAAAGGGTTTATTTGGTTTATACTTCCGCGTCATAGTCATGGCTGAAGGAAGTTAGTACAGGAACTACTGCAGAGTCTATGAAGGGATGCTACTAACTGGATTGCTCCTCATGGCTTTCCCATCCTGCTTTCTTATAGAGCACAGGAGCATAGGGTTAATTGATTAGGCCCTTCCCCATAAATCACTAATTACAAAATGTNAAGTGCTCTAATGACTCTGCAAGGGGAAGTTAAAAAAAAAAAAAAAGCTTGCAAGGAGTGCTTCCCTCTTGCTTGTTGTTTTGGACTTTGGCCCTGCAGAGGCCTGTAACCCAGCCTGACCCTCCTGGCCAAAATCCAGTGATTTCCCCAAGCCTTCTAGAAGAGCCTTTCTCCCTATGGAAACTTGAAGGACAAGCTTTGAGTATCTGAAATTCTGAAATCAGAATCTAAAAACTTGTGAGAGGAAAAAAAAAAAAAAAGTCTTCACATATTTGGCCCTGGCTAAAAGCAACATGAAAGGCATTATGTTAATTTCAACATACTTAAAAGGAAAAGGAAATGCGCCTTTGAATCAATCCAGTAGGGCAGAATTTAGAGTTGAGATGATACAATTATGTTATGATAAAGTGGTGGCACGCGCTTGGGAGGCAGAGGCAAGCAGATCTCTGTGAATTTGTGGCCTGATCTACAGAGTGAGTTTCAGGACAGCCAAGGCTACTCAGAAACACCCTGTCTCAAAAAAAAAAAAAAAAAGTCAAACGAAACCAATGTAAAAAACAAACAAAATGTTTGAAGTCAGCCTTCCAGGGAGCATGGATAAAACAATAGTACAGTGGACATGAAATTAAAATCCATCAACAAGGACTTTATTGAACCCTTCTATTCCTTTTTAATTCGACAAAATAACATATAAAGTACCCAGTCGAGCTCCTGCATAGGGCTGTTGTGCTTTGAGAGGCGGGTCAAGAGCTCTGAGYTAGCCCTTAAAGGCCTATGATTCAGCTCATCAATGCTTTGCCGGCCTTCATCCTTCTAACACTCGTCATTACTTTGGCTTCTCCTTAAGTACAGTGACTATGAAGACTCTAGAAAGACGGTGAATCCAGCTCGTCCGCTACAGAAGATTTGGGGAGCAATAGTCTTGGTGAAGAAAACTCACTCTCTCCATGGTCCTTGAACCCACAAGACTGTGAGGGTGCTTTAAGCTAAGGGTGTTGTGACCCCGAAGGAACAAGGAAGGCATTCAAAGTCATGCCATCCAAGGCCAACCTTGTTCCAACTTTGGGCATCACGGGGGATGTTCTTCCCGTTAGAATGCAATATTTTATAATGCATTTCTTTGACGGAACTTTCTTTTCCCCCCTCCCAGGCTGTTTTTTTTGTTTGTTTATTTGTTTTTTGTTCTTTTGTTTTTTATTTATTTATTGTATGTAAGTACACTATACCTGTCTTCAGACACTCCAGAAGAGGGTGTCAGATCTCTTTACGGATGGTTGTAAGCCACCATGTGGGTGCCTGGATTTGAACTCATGATCTTTGAAAGAACAGTCAGTGCTCTTACCAGCTGAGCCATCTCTCCAGCACTTTGACAGAACTTTCAATCCTTGCAAGATCCATTTGTCCCTAAAAGCTCAACTTTCTTCCTGTTGAGAAGCTCAGTGAAATAGTGGTTGCTAGCATGTGGATAGAGTGAAGGCCGCTTGATGCTTCCAAAAATCCTTGCTGTACTTGTGGGTTTCATAGTCTTTCTAGAGGGGAAGGCATCTATAAGGTTTGACAAGAGCCACAAAAATGACCAGTCATCCTCTTTGGGTGACTTTTAACTTTGTTAACACATTTAAACTTATTTCCCTAGAAGACTGTATAAATGTCATGTCTCCCACATTTTCCATATGTTAACATGACATTAATCTGGAGTCTTTCTCCTTAGTTCCAAAATATGTCACTAGCTGGTTTTGCTCTTTTACTGCTGCAATAAAAAAAATTATTAATTTTTAAAGTTAGCATACAAATTAATGGGTTTCATCATTGCATTTTCACATATATATATTGTATATATAATTCATATATATCATTATAGTTTGTTTTAATTTTTCCCTTCCCCCACTGGCATCCTGCTGAGATCGCAGTCCTCTCTGGTTCRTTCCCTTCCTCTCCCCACGAATCCTCCCATCTGTTCTATTTGGTTATTTTTAGCGGGCCCTATCTGTTTATCTTCCTTTATATCTCATTAAGCCTATCTCCTCCTGCATCCYTCCCGAGCTTGAGCTTTTCAATTCAGTGGCCTCCCGTAGCTATTTTTAATTCATTAATAAAATAATAAGAAAAATTTAGGTTTTTTTTAATTTCTTCTATGCCACACTTTCAAGAGCTAGTGCATTCTGTATTGACCAGAGATCTTTTCTATCGTTACAAGAAGTTCTGTGGGCTTAGTACGACAATCAGATGTAGGAGACAACAGGACACAGACTTGTCTCTTTCCTACCCTATCCCAAGGCCTGGAACATTCAACTTATAGCAAATACACAACAGGATTTGCTGAGAGGTAGCGTTTTTAGTTCCTCCATACTCCTAATGTGACAAGGATGGGGATTGGGAAGACACAACTTTAAGATATTCCTTCATTGTGAGCACAAAAGGTATGAGGTTTTGTTGATTGGTTGGTGGTTTTTCAAGATGGAGTTTCTCTGTGCATCCTTGGCTATCCTCCTGGAATGCCCTCTGTAAACCACCTTGGCCTTGGTYTTGTCCTGCCTGCCTCTACCTCAAAGGGCTGGGAATGAAGGCATGCACCACCAGTACCTGGCAAAAGATAAGAGTTTAACTATAGTAAAACTAGGGCTGGAAGACTGAAAAAAGGACAAACAGAAATAGGCAGTCAGTAGTGAACCCTAAGGAGATTAACCGCTCACAATGACAAAAGGTTTTCATTCTGCGCCAAGCCTGGTGGCTCACACCTGCAATCCCAGCACTCAGGAAGATTTCTGGTTCAAGGCCAGCCTAGGATATATAAWAAGACTTTACCTYTTAACAACAAATGTTYAAAATTCTATTAAATGTTGAAATTGAATTCAAGTCATAAAACAAAACAACAGACAAAAAAAARSMAAAAMMAAAAMMAAAAAACTGGGTTATTTCAGCAACACTAGCCATCCCAATCTTCCTATCGCTGTGTCTAACTAGCCAGAATCTGAAGAGAAACAATTCCATATCACTGGGGCTAATTTTGGTCAGCTACTCACTCATCCAACAACATAAAAGGTAACAGCAGGAATAACTAATATATGTACAAATGAACTTACGCAAAGTCCCTAAAATATACATATTTGGTTCAGACACGTCTTTAAAGTGCTTGTYAAAAATAGCCTTTCTTGCCGGGCGGTGGTGGCGCACGCCTTTAATCCCAGCACTTGGGAGGCAGAGGCAGGCGGATTTCTGAGTTCGAGGCCAGCCTGGTCTACAGAGTGAGTTCCAGGACAGCTGGAGCTACACAGAGAAACCCTGTCTCGAAAAAAAAAAAAATAGCCTTTCTTCCAGAAACAATGAGCCATAGGAAACAAGACCCCAGTCAGCCTTCCCAAAGAGTCGCTTTAAGTTATTTATGTAACTTAAATAACCAGCTTTGTGTTATTCTAGCACAGTGMTGGGCTCRCCTCATAAGAATATTTGCCTATTGCTCTGTGCRGGGAGTGGGGTTTTACGACCATGGTCTAAGAGGAAAAGGRACCAGCAGAATGGAATCYTAAATCAGGAGCAAGTACTCGGGGTGAGGTGGAGCAAGCACCCTGGACCGTGGAGTAAGAGAAGCAGAGACAGGACAGAAAGAGGCAGAACGAAAGGATGTCAGAGCTGTTATGGTGAACTCAGGGTGGTGGGGAAAGGCCATGATGGAGATGGGGGAGCAAGTATTTCTTTTTAAATGTTGCCTGCCGACTTTGTTTAATCTGAGAGGGGTGGGAGGAATGATGTTAATACAGAATTCATACGTGAAAGTCTCAAAATAATCTTTTAAGAAACCGTACTGAAATAAAGGAAAGAATCTCCTCTGATTTCTATCCTCTTCCTCACAGCTACCCTGCRCTACATAAAACTCTTAAATGTCTTTTGACAGGCTTGATCTTATGCATGGCTGCTGTGAGTTCAGGAATGCAGCAGCTCTGGTATGTCCAGAAAGCATGGTTCAGCCCAGCCCCCCCCTTGACCTCTGGCTCTTACGATCTTTCTGACCCTCTTTTAGGATGGTCCCTGAGCTTTGGGAAGGGGGTGTGGTATAGATGGCTCATTTGTGGCTGAGCACGCCACAGAAAGTATTCTCCAAAATTTAGAAGTTGTGCAATTCTACATTGAGCACCATCTACCACACACAGAAACTTCTCTGATGAGGTCTGTGAGTGGCATTGTTCTACGCGTAAAGATATAAATTTAGAGGGCAGTTTGATACTGTGTGGATTTAGTAAAATAATAATGGGCTCACCATTAGAGCCTGTAAACACTCAACCATGGGTTCTGGGTCAGATTTACAGTATCAGACATGGAATGTCTTCCTCTAAGTCATTATCATCATCATCATCACCATCGTCATCAATATTTTTTATTTAAAGGAAAAAGCAGAAGTTCTACTTCAACCTCTAAGCTCATTTTCCTGGCTCCTCTCCCACTACAGTTGTCACTAACCAACCCTTGACCTCCTGTCCCCAGCCACACTGGATTTCTCTCCATTATTCCCATATCCTGTCTCACCTCTACTCTAAAACATATTGCTTGATGCAGAGTTTCATTTCTTTCTTCAGTGAACTAACTCCCATCAACCTTCGACTTTCTTACTTCCTTATGAAATCCACCTTGAAGCTGGATTTGTTTCATCTCTTGTGTGTACACATAGCAGCAGGTACTATTCCTGATGGCCACATATCCGATCTGTGATATTACAACTGTTTGCGTAATTGTTATAAAGATTGTTTTTTTCTTCTTCTTCTTCAAAAAAAAATTAGACTTTCAGCTTTGGGAATTTTAYTCAAGATCTACCTCGAATTCACCTCTGGGTTCCATTAGCTTTGTCTAGTCAATGGCGCATAACAAATATTCCCTAAGGCTATTTCAGTGAATGAATGAATGAATGAATGAATGAATAGGTGGGTGAATAGATGGATGGATGAATGAATGAGTGAGTGAATGAATGAATGAATGAATAGGTGGGTGAATGGATGGGTGAGTAGATGGATGAATGAATGGGTGAATAGATGAATGAATGAATGGATGGATGGATGGATGGATGGATAGATAGATATATGGATGAATGAATGGGTGAATGAATGGGTAAATGGATGGGTGAGTGGGTGGATGGATGGATGAATGGATAGATGGATGGATGGATGAAACATGATGAGGAAAGTGAGTTCTTAGTGYGGGAAGTTTAAAGGTCAGCCCCTCTTCAGTGTGGAGGGGAGGATGAAGGAAAGTATTATTTGTGTGTACCCAGTATAGTTCATAAATGGYGGCTGGACCGCAGTAAGGGGTTGCCTGCATTCATTTGAAAGTTAAAATGTTTACACAGCTCCGAGTGTTTTTCCATTCTTCCCCTCCAGCTATCCTCCCCCTCTTTCATAGGTGATTTATTCTGAGAGCTTTGGACCGAGTTTTCTTTTAAGTGCAATTGAGAAGACAGGAGGTTCTGTCCTCCTGTAGAACACACACTTCCTCTCTCGAAAGGAGAAAAAAATTCTTAAGAAACTAAACAGTTCACAGAACACTGGGTTTAGAAACGTCAGGGAGAGGAACAAAGGAATCAAAGCAGAAAGGAGCAGTCTTGCTTCACTTTCAAGGTTGCAACTAAATGACGACAGATGAAGAAATGTCTAATTGTAAAGTTTGTAGAACTTTGGGGGAAGGGTTGCTCTGAGGAACACTTTTCTTCCTAAATGCCTCTGCTGTGCTAGAGCTACATCGTACTAGGGTTTTGAGCTACTGGCCCTAAGGAGTTAACATGGGATGTCTTGACTTTTTAGTACTCATACTTTATCATGCCCTGCAGAAAAGCAAAAAAGAATTGCTTATTGGGGGGGTAACTGGTCTTCATTGTTGCACTTGCTCTGGCCCCAGTATCTAAAAATATAAAATACTAGGATTTCTACAGCAGATGATTTTTAAAAAAGAAAAGGAAAGAAAACATCAAGAGAGACTAATTGTTTAAAGTCTACATGTAGCCCGTAGAAAGGACAAAAATAAAGAGGCATCTCGCCAAGTGACCCAGCTTACATCAAACCAGACACACGGTTCTCCGGAAGGACTTTTTTCGGTCTCCATTTCCCCTCTAGGTTTAAAGAGAAGGGTTTTTTTTTTTCTTTTTCTTTTTCTTTTTTTTCTTTTTTTCCGGGCCATAATGGATGTGAGTGTGATCTTGGCAACCTTCTGTCTACAAGCGGTGTTAATTTTAGCCCTGATCTTCACGTGGAGCACACGGAGGAACTTACATTACTCACCAGTGCTTGCTGGAAGCCCAAGATAGCCTTCGAGGCTCTGAGAAAGTATGTCCTGTTTAACGAGAGTCACCCATCCAGTGCTGGAGTCAGGCAAGATGGCTGGGAA
>BDUI01007050.1:27364-41422 GCA_002335545.1 Apodemus speciosus
CAGCTGTAGTTAGTGTAAAGTTGATGATCAGTACATCAGCCAGTCACCTGCATAAAAGAACTGATGAGCGGGCACTTACCAACCTAATTGATTTCTTTATAAAAAATCTAATGAGGACCCTGAAAAAGGGAAATCATGTATGGGATATTTCTAATCTAGATTAAGAGTTCATAATCTTCAAAGCACATAAATACCAGTCTTTCCCCCAAACATGTACTCTCTTCAGTTCCCAAACCTGTAATCCCTGCAGATGATAAATGTTCAGCCATTTTGCAAAAAAACAAATTTTCATCCTCCAGTAGAAATTAACACTGTTCAAGACACTGCTTGTCCCAAGACCAGGAGTTAAGGGTGATGTGCCACACACTGTGTGTATGTTTGACAGAGAGGGATATATGCGTAAGTGTGTGTATGTGTGTGTGTGTGTGAATATGATGTGCATGCATGCAAACATATGTATGACTCTGTCTCCAGCTATAGAGAAGGAAACAGCGATAACATAGATAGCAGTAGGTTTCTAGCCCCGGCCCCAGCTAGAACATAGTAAAGGAGAATTTTGAACCCACATGCGTCTAAAAGCAGAACAGAATGACCAAATCAGTCCCTCTAAAACTACTTACTTCCCATTGCAAAGCAGTCTCACTTTCTGTCCCCTTTGGGACCTTCACATGACCATCATCCCTAATCCAAGAGGAAGGCTTAGGGGCTGGGATCACCATTGACACTGCCCAGCCCGTGTGGAAAGACAGAAGACAATTACTGCCCACATGTCAAAGCATCAGAAAGCCAGAATACTCATTCTCCTGCATCTAATCACATCACTCTTGTGTGGGCGAAGTTAAACTCAGTACTTAGGCTAATGAGAATGCAGGCTTTTGCCGTTTAGGGCCTATTTAAAGATTGCTTTCTGGTTTCTGTGGCAAAGTATCTTAAAGTCCTACTTTCAAGTCTAAGTGGGTAGGAGTCAGAGTGGCACAAAAAAGCACAAGAGGCGTTATTGTTCTTCAGATCTAACCTTGCCAGGGTTAGACGTTTAGAAGCGTCTTGCGTCACTGAACAAGATTGCAGACTCGGGTTTTTAAACTGGCATAAAACTTGCCAGGCACCAGCGAGACAGGCAGTGCTCCAAACAATGGACAACTAGAGCCACATTCAGGAAAGGGGCAGCAGAGTCTCCTCTCCTCAGAGTTTCTAGCACCCTTCTCCTTCCCTTCTGGCCCTCAACATAAATGTGACAGCAGTGGATGTAGATGAGGAGGCGCCAGCCAGAAGTTTCTAGCAGGCCGCTCGGAGTGGCATTCGTATATCACTATAGCCCATGTGTAGGTCTGTGGAGAATGAGACAGGAGGATTGCAAGTTGAAGGCAAATCTAGACTACATGGGATCAAAGAAACAAAAATAAATGAAAAAAAAAATGAAGAAGAGCCTGGGGGGTGGGGGTGGGATGTGAAGGAGGGTAATAGTTTCTGTATACCAACCAGAGAAACTTGATACTAAAAATGGTATTTCAAACTGAAAGTCTAAATTTTTTAAATATAATTTATGTTTWWAAAAAAMAMCCCAAYGAGCAAACAACAACAACGACAAAAACACTTCTTCCCCTCCTGTTAAAGGAAGATAATCTATTAATATGGGTTCCTAGTTGTTTCTGTAGACCTGGCATTTCAACTTGTCCCCTCCACTGTTTGARGTTGGCTAYGGCAAGGAAGCACCTCCCGGCTGTACTGACTCCTCGTGCAATCTTGTTGTTCCTAGGACTTCCTCCTAATGGACTTCTGCACAGCAGATTCATTAAGACGTTTTAACACAGGCTGCCTTTCATGTGGCGAGATGGAGAGACCCTTAAGGGAAGGAGAATGGCGAGGAAGCAAATAGATTTAGGCTGGAACAAGAGGAAGGCAAAAGGCTAGGAGAAAAGCCAGGAGRCCTGGTCTGGAATAGCTGCCCATCCACTAGCAGCCACAGAGACGGAAGGGATCCGAGCGGAAGCACGCCATTAAAACAGCGACAGTGACCTGATGCTGTCCTTCCTGTATACAGACTTCAGGTTCTGTAAACCCTTATGCTCATGATAACCTATGAACGGGTACCAATACCACGCCATGTTTCATGGATCAAGAGACCGCGGCCAACAAACACCCTATGCTTGTTGGGCTCCGTTGGTTAATAAATAGAAAGCAAGATGCAGTTAAGAGTTAGTATGGCTGAGGGCTATTTAATGTTCAGCTAATAACCTCCAGTAGCAGAGCAGAAAGTTCATCACCAGTTGCATGCATGAGTCCTTTGACAGTGGCCAGGAAATACTGTGTGGAGTTTGTTTCTCGGCAGAAAGTGCTGATAGCCCTTATTAGAGTCTCAAAGGGACTCTGTGGTCTAAACCAGGCTTTGGCACCTACTCTCAGCCTCTCCTTCCTGGATACCTTCCCACTGGTTGTTAATGCCTCTGATCCTTTGGTGAATGTTTCTCTGGGCTCTTCCACCTTCAAGACTACCCTAATCTGATACACCTAGTGCCCAGCGTGACCCGTCATCACTCGGACGCTCCACSCCCTGCCTCTCTGGCTCCATCACCCGCTCATATCCCTCCCACCATTTAACACAACAGCCCCAGTCCTGTGCGCATTCTTTCCAGCGTTTCCCAGCTCGCAGATACAAAGTATGGAGTATGCATCAGGCAAGGGGGAAGGAGGGCCCCTTTCTAAAGTTTATATGTAACTGTGAGAGCATTCAGGCATGTGCTGGCGTGCTGGCCCTGTGTTAAAAAGAAAGAAAAAAGAATGAARAAAATAGGTGAAAAAGCAATTAGCAATAATGTTTCCCTGCTTTAAAAAATTAAAAAGTGCTGAAGGCATGTCAGGGCCCTTGAACATGGTAAGGGTCGTGCGGAAGCGTGGTGTACGCAGAGGATCTTGGGGGAGGGCTTTCTTCGTCACCCCCAAATGCTCATCCCCATTAAGTTTCTTTTATGCAAGGCTTTCCCAGCTTCGTTCCCTTCTGAAGCTGAAAGCCCTGGTTGAAATTCTTCGCTCGGAAGGTCACTCCTGTTCTCCTAGCCAAGAATCCCGTTTCCTTTCGTCTTCCCACYTGCTTTCGAATGAAAACATCTTCGTACTTTCCCCGATTCAAAAATTAATTCCATCACGTCCAGAGATGAAGGYCGTTGAGAGTTATTAATGGCGTTTGTTGGGAGCACTCTGTGTTCCGAACGCATTTACACGAGCGCACTGATGGCTTGCTCCTCCGCCTGACCCAATCAGTCATTCTGGATGGTGGGGGCCAAAACTCATAGTCACTTCTTGTCCACTCCAACCCCTTCCTGTGCTCACTCAAAAGCATACAGTCGAGCACYTTTTTAATGTCATAAACTTTCTCTATCTCCATTGTTTGTTGACGTCTCYCAGAAGCTCTTAAATAYGAGACTTCTTAACRTGCCCATTTCAAACACTGCTGTAATCAGGTATTATTTCCAGAGCCCAGTGTCTCAAACAGACCTTGAAATTAGCACTGTGCCTCTGCTTGTCATGTTTGGCATTTCTTCCCATGGTGGCACCAAATGTATTGGCTGGATAACTAGTAGGAGTTAACCTGATTACCTAACCTTGTTCTCTGGGAAGGAGGCCAGCCCTAGATCTAACTGTAATCCTGTGTCACCCAGCTACCTCTCTGGGAAGATGAAATAAAGGCTTGCTTACTTGAAGCAGGGCTTGTAGATGTCAGAACAATAAGATCTTAACACATATAGGAAATTTTTTACAAATAGAAACTAGAATTTTTTTACCCCAACCAGTTGAGGCACCATATTTGATCCATCATCTGTCAATATTTAGAATGAGGCAGAATACAAATAGGGAATGACTCTGTGATTACCCAGAATTCCCTGTGCTTCTACCAAGAGCCTACTCAGTCCTAAGTGGCAAGACCAAGGTTTTAGGAATTGGGTGATAGGTAGATTTTCAGGCGGAAATGGTGAAAGAAATACAACATGGCATATTGCAAATGGGAACATCTGGTTTCTTACCAAAAATTGGCACGTTAGAGATGGACACTCCACATGCATGGAGAAGACCAGGAGGGTCTTCTTAGCATAGAAGTGCCATTCAGAGTCATCGGACTTGGACTTGTCATTGGACAAGAACTGAGCTCTGGGAGTGAAGCATTTTAATGTTGGGAGCAAATGAGTCTGTTTGAGTTGAGACTCTGCCCAGTGGCATTAGCCTCCAGTGAGTGATTTAACTCCCACATGGTGTCTGATATTGCAAGTCTTCTGCAGTTTTTCTTTGTATGACTTTGGAGGTTCACCCTTGACTTCCTCCCTGAGGTTCTCCTGACTATCTACCTGGTCACGTGGTTCTCAGTGCCTTGTCTGTCCCCTTCATGACACATTTCTGAGTATAGAAATAACTTTTCACTGGATTCTGAGATTGCTAAAGGCTAGGCCCACATAGGGTTCTGTCTCCTCAGCACCAAGCATCATACCTAGCATCAATCACTGTTTAATAAATATCTGTTAAATAATCTGAAGGTATATTAGACTATACTCCGTGAAATAGACATAAAAATGGACATAAACACAAGTGGTTTGGCAGGAATTAAGTCAAGTAGTTCGTGTGCACTAGTTAATGTTGTAATTGCTATAACAAAATATATGACAACAGCACCCACAGAAACAGAGTTTGTTTGAGTTCACAGTTCCCAAATATCTCCCATTGCAGGGAGGAAGTCATGGCCACAGAAATGTGAGGCAACTGGTCACATGGCATCCACACTCAGGAACAAGAGAGAGAACCGGACTGCTGGTATTCAGCTCACTTTCTCGCTTTTATTCAGTCTAGGATCTTCAGCCTATGAAACGGGGTACCTACATTTAGTGTAAGACTTCTCACTTCAGTTAATTTAGTCTACAATCTCCCTTGTAGACAGACCCAAAGGTTTGTCTCCTAGATGATGTTAGAGTCTGTCAAACTGCCAATCAACATTAATCATCATACTGTGTAAAGTTCTGTGAATCATGCCTGGAACACAGCAAACACTTAAGAAATAAAAAGTCATAGATGGTCTTAATGCATAGGACATTAGTTTATAGCCTAGGGTGTTATCCCCGTGTTGGTAACTTCTCTGAATTACTTGAACTTGTACATGTATGCATCAGCTTTTATCAGGAGATCTTCAAGAGGCTTCAGACCTTCCATCAGAGACCATTATTCTACTCTCTGCAGAAATTAGAGTAATTACTACAGAGATGGATACCATCAGATGATAGAGAATAACATAAGGGCCTGGTTTATCTTAGAGTGTTGGGACCATCATTCAAATTCTCTACAAGACTTAATTTACTTTTGTGATCAACTAACCACAGAATTCTGAATGAAGAGCCCAGGGGACATGGTTTCTTGTCTGAGTCCTTTCTTTTTCTTAGTTCTATAATCATGGTTGTTAGATCAGCTATCTTGTTTTACACATTTTTTTGTCCTTTCATCAAGCGAAGATGATTCAAAAAGGGATAACTTTTTAAAACCATAAAGATATAAAACTGTGTCTCAACATGAAAAATATTTTTTCTGCAAAAGATCTCTTGCTCAAACTTCCTTTTGTATTCATCTGTAATATAATTGACTTAAATTAAGACATCTTCTAACTACTCATCATAATCCAAAGATTTGAAATGTGAAGAGTCTTTGTTCTAGACATTGATTTTTCCATTTGAATTGTTACTGGTCTAACTTAGGCCATTTCTTCCACCAAGGCCACAATCTTCCCAGAGCTACTTGCAATAATGGTGGGAGGGAGCAATATCTTAGTCCATTGGGACTTCTCTAGCAAAATGTCCTAGCTTGGGTAATTCATAAATAAAAGAAACTTGTATCTTACTGTTCTAGAGTCTGGGAAGCCCCAAATCACAGTCAGCAGATTCAAAGTCCAGTTAAAAGCCTTTATGTCATAGATGCCTTGTGGCTATATCCTGATGTCATGGAAGGGAGATAAGGGTTCATGTTCTAACTCTTGTAAAGGTATTTCTCTCATGTACAAGGAAGAGCGCATGAGGTAATCCTTTCTTGTTATGGTTGGAATAAAAAATGCCCCCGACAGTTGTGATTCCCTGCTAGTGGTACTATTAAGAGAAATACTAGAAACTTTAGGAGATGAGTCCTAGATGGAGAATAGGTACTTTTGAAGAACATATACTGTCTCCACCCCTTCCTCTGAATCTTTCTCCCTTGACTGCCATGAAGTGAGTTATTCTGCCCTATAAGTACATCTGTTGGAATTGTCTCATTCAACATGGACCACAGCAGTGAGCCAAGGGACCATGGACTAAAACCTTTTTTCTCTAGAGTATTTGTCAAGCAAGATAATGTTGTAATAATATCACATTGCGTGATAAGTTCCAACCCGTGAATAGGAAGGCATCAATATTTGGACAACCGTTTGGTAAAGCACATTTGCTTGGTTTGATTCCATATGTTAACACTAGGTTAAACTTTCTGATCTTGATTAAGTCAGTATAGAATCATAGTCCATTTAATGAGATTTAGATTGGCTATGGAAACGAGTCTATGAGGGATTTTTGAGATTATAGGAAGACCAGCCCTGAATGCAGGCAATGTTATTCCTTGAGCTATGGTGCTGGACAACATTAAAGGGAGAAGGTCAGGAGTAGGACTTGCCACATTCTTCCCCCTGGTTGTGATCACAGTGTGAGAAGCTACCTCTTGCCACCAGATTCTCCCTGCCCTAATAGACTGCATGCCCTGAATCTGGAAGTTAGCATGCACCTTTCCTTCCTTAAGTTGCTTTTGTCAGATAGTTTATTGCAGCAATCATCAAAGTAACTAATACATGGAGCAAGAGAAATTTGAGTTGTGGTGAAACCAAAGTACCAAATGTTCAGTTTAAAATGTCTCCATCTAAGCCAACAGACAACCAAAAGATGCTATACCTCATCCTGTTCTGGAACTGGAAATCCTCTGCCTTCTTTGTCTATTCCCTATGGCTCTGAATTGTGTACACTGTGACCCATTTCCTGAATGATCTAGCTCAGGAAATCTGAGTTTGGAAATAGGAGAAAGGCCAAGTAGGTGGTAAATTTTTTAGTAAGAAGACACTCAGAGAGTTTCCCATAGAGGGAGTCAACAGCCTTGAATGGCAAAGAAACTAATTGGTGGCTACACAAGCATGCCGAAACTCCCATCTGAATAGCAAGAGAACATAATGCTTCAGTCGGAAGGTGAGACATCTAATCAGAGGGGTGAACTTTTAAAAGGTGGCCTACACTTCTGGGGAACTGTCTTGGTGGAGTGCATCAGCCCTGGACAGCCATCTTGAGGGGATTGGAAACTTGAGCTCTTTGGCCAGTAGGGACTTTCCAGAGAGAACCCAAACTAATAAATCTAGTCATACCCAGACAGGTCTCTGCAACTCTGTTCATTGTTACTTCATCCAGATCATTCTTCAGAGTCCAGTATTTGAGGTGAGTGAATCTAATATCATCTCATGCAATGATATACCCAAGTGCCTGGCCACGGAGATAGTTTTCTGCATTCTATTTTGATTCCTTCAGCATTTCTTTGCTGACATCCCATTTCCTCAGTAAAGAAGATTCTTCCCTGATAGATAGCTGGGCCTGAGGTGCAACGAAATCACATTGCCTATAACCCACACAGTCTCACTGACCTGATTTCCATAAATAGATAAATTCATCAAGGAAAAACACAGGATCAAGCTCTAAAAGCCATCTCAGGAAATGATTCATTTCAGACGTTTGCCTCAGGTCAAATTAAATTTTAGCCATCTCTAAAATCCACGTCTGTCTATATTTTTAAAAAGAGATTCAGATTAAATAAGCTTCCCGGATAACTTCTAATATATGATCAATTTTTCTSTCATACATATGCTTTTTTTTTATGACTGGTAGAATAGATGAGAATGGGATAAATCTTCCAGAGTGTAGTAGATGTCACTTTACAAATGACAACAGAAACTAGGTGCAGAAAAATAGATGACTTTCCTGAGGTAACAAATTTTCATTTACTTCTCTAGTTATTCATTTATTCAACATGCGCTCAAAAATAGTTACCAATTGTTTACTCTCCATAGTCCCAGTTGCAGTCTGAGAAAAATGCAGAGTATGAGTCTTCTAGAGATGCAGTAACAAACCACTGCACACTGGATATTTGAAACAACAGAAATGTATGGCTTTACCCTTGGAGGACTGATCTCAGAAATCAAAGTATCAGTAGATGTGATCTCTCCGGAGGTCTGCAAGAAATTTTTTATTCCATGCTCCCACTCCCACCCTCACCCCCCACTCCCGCCCCATGTCCCCGCACTCCCACCCCATGTTTTATTATCGGTCCCTAGTCCTTTCATCTGCCTTTTGATGATTCGCCCTTATATTTTTGAATATCAACAATATGCCAAGCAATAATTGAAGAAAAAATGAAAACCAAAATCAGAATTTGCCTGTAAACTTTTGGAGGATAGTTCTCTTACCATTGTTTGTGTGTTTTGAATCATTGTTGTTGCTTGTTTGTTTGGGGGAATGCTAGGAATCGAACCAGGGCTATGTGCATGCCAAGTAACTCTACCACTTGGCTAGATCCTCCATCCTTCAGTATGTTTTTCAGCTGACTGCCAGGAAAGACCCTATAGCCTCTCAGGGTGTTCTATTCATGCTTCTTCATTCATTAAAACTTCATGAAACTCATCTGTATGCCATAGATTAGTAATGGCTGACGATGGAAAAAGCAAGCTCAATTGGTGTCTTAGTTACATCCAGGTACAACCTGACTAACACTTGACACCCTGTGACCTACATCACAGAACAACAGCTTTTTCTCCTCCAAGTGATAACTGCTTTGAAATTCTGAAGAACTAGAACTTCTCATTTCTTCACAATCTTCCATATTTCATGTAGCCCATTATCTCTTTAAATGCTACCTGATTCTGTGGACTGACGATTCTCTGCTTAGTTCAAGATTTTACGAAGTAAATGTTTGACCTAGAGAATACATGGTACGTGTCATGGATGGTACAGATGGCACTGTGGTCAGTGAAATCGTCGCTTACTGGGAAGCATACATGATACTTCCATTAASCTAGCCCAACACCAACTTGACATGACTGATAATCAAAACAACACGCTGGCTTACATTAAATATCCAAATACATGTACTTTTTTTTCTTCAGTTTTGAACTCCGGGTTTATCAWATTTCATCTGGTGTTGATCTAGCAACTGCATGTCTTGCTACTGGCTCTGGCCGTGAATGTCTCTATTTCATTGTAATGGAAAACGGAAGTCCCCAAATCATTCACTATATGACTCTCATTGGGTCATCTGACATTCATGAACCTCAGTTTTTGCTCACTGGAAAAACAATACTGGGGGTGGGGACTAGCAGTCATAATCCTCTGGAGCATCGTGAGAATCCACTGAGGTACACAAGGCAAAAGCTGTTTTGCAAAGTGGAAAACAGTATGCAAATGTGAGTTGATAGTAAGGATGTTGGCGTTTCTTGAGTCTGTCAACTTCAGAGGTGATTAAGCATGTTTTCTGTCTTTAGCCAATGCATTGACTCAAGTGCCAAACAGATTAAGACCAAAATATTTACCAACATGCTTTGGACTTGTTTACAACCTGTATGACTCTATCTGATGCTATGATGACCCAATCTGAATATAGCTCACCTTAGCCACAGACTTCATTGAGCCTGGCTGTGTGTCAGGTAATAAGGTGTACTTGTTGCCCTCAACAGCTCTGAGGCAGACACAGCTGGCTTCAGTTCTAGCTCGCTGATTTGCATAAACTATTTGATCTTGTGGGATCCCTGTTTCTTATCRTCTGAACAGGAGATAAACAAAGTACCAGCTTGAACAGAGTCTTAGATGGGCAAGTGAAACAGGTAAGTGGGCTTTACTTGTTGAGATGACAATTGCCACTGACCATGAGGTTCTTCTCTTATGTTATTGCAAAAGTGATGTTTTACTAGTCAACCCTGTGATTTTATAAAGTTGCTCCATTTCAGAAGCAAGAAGCTTACTTAGGCTAGCATAACTTAGCTTGCTCAGTTCCTTGTGAACCTGTGCGCATGCCTCATAAACCACTACATTCCTTGGTTACTACTCACAAGCCATTACATTAGAAAATCCACCCATGGCTCACTATGGAAGAATAGCTGATGTATTTTTCCGGCTCTGGAATCTACTCTCCTTTTTGAGAAATGAATCAACATCTCCCTTTTTCATTTATCTTTTGGTTTCTTGAAGACCTCAGTAACTTCTGAGATTAAGTGTCAGTTCACATTCACCCATTCAGTGAGAATAGCTAGAATATGTGCTATTTGTCCAGCAGTCCAGTGTTCCCAGTGGCAGGGCACAGCTTACACACAGAGCGGACAGCTAGAGCTCATTTATGGCAGCCAGGTTCTGTTCGACTGTCCAGTCATCTCTACAGACTTACACTCAACCTCAYCTTTGCATTGTTTGTGTGTGTGGACAAGTCAGATAAGGCTGAGTCATAATGTCCTCCCCAACAAATAGGATAATAATAACAGCTATGACTACCACACAGAGTGAAAATAAATGAGATGAAGTGCAAGAAACATGCCTCCCCCCCCCCAAAAAAAAAACAAAGCAATCACACACAAAGTCTTGTTTGCTCTTCCTCTTGTATCCTGCAGACCACTTTCTTTGCTGCAGAACTTGAAAACAAAATCTGAATTTAATACTTCTGTTAGCTGTTATCATTACACCATCTGCCCAAGGCAGCTTGGCTATCACTTCCTCATTCTTCTACTCTTAAACACAAAGGAAAATATCTTCCTTGTGGTCTTTAACAGTTCCGGTGAACCCAAATTATTTGTTTTTTGTTTATGCCCATGTAGTATATTCCACATGAAGATGCAGGGTTAGTCAGAGCCATCAGGACCTGAAAAAAGGATGAAGGAGCAACAGGAGTGCAAAGAAAAAGCTGGTGGAATGAGGAAAAAATGAAAAATAAAAAAATGAAGCTGAATCGATGAAGTCTGATCAATGGAGCTGAACATACACTGTGTTTCATGGAGTCAGAGAAGATTAAGCTGTGGGGAAGCAGCTCGAGGAGTGGCATGGACTCTCTGGTTAATAACAGGAAGCATAACAAGAGATACACTTCTGATGCGCYGCTGAACTCTTAAGAGAGATCACATATAGAGTTTTACAAGCAGGCACAAAAGACACTATTAGGCGGTATCTTTAGCAACAACTTTTCAAAGGAGGAAACACTGCCCAAATGATCACTTTTATGTACAGTGCTTAGTAAGATGAGGGAGGTGTGCCAACCCACGCAGTTCTGTGAGGAAACTTCTGGAGGAGGGGAAGTAATATGGTGTATGCATAAATATTCATAGTAATGTGGCCTGACAAAGGGCTGAAAATTAAAATGTCTCAAGTGGATTATTGTCAGACCTGTTGACTTCTGTGCCTTCTCCTTCCATTTCAGTCAGACCTGGGCATGTGGTTAGGCTACGATGTAGGCTGAGGTTTTATAGCAGAGTACAGAATATCATCTTTTTGTCTCTTAACAACACAGGAGCACTGTACTGTATGTAACTGTGATTAGTTCACAAATTAAGGTATTTTTCCTACAAGAAGGGCCTTCCTGCCGGGCGTTGGTGGCGCACACCTTTAATCCCAGCACTTGGGAGACAGAGGCAGGCGCATTTCTGAGTTCGAGGCCAGCCTGGTCTACAGAGTGAGTTCCAGGACAGCCAGGGCTACACAGAGAAACCCTGTCTGGAGGAAAAAAAAAAAAATGAANAAAAAAAAACAAAGCAATCACACACAAAGTCTTGTTTGCTCTTCCTCTTGTATCCTGCAGACCACTTTCTTTGCTGCAGAACTTGAAAACAAAATCTGAATTTAATACTTCTGTTAGCTGTTATCATTACACCATCTGCCCAAGGCAGCTTGGCTATCACTTCCTCATTCTTCTACTCTTAAACACAAAGGAAAATATCTTCCTTGTGGTCTTTAACAGTTCCGGTGAACCCAAATTATTTGTTTTTTGTTTATGCCCATGTAGTATATTCCACATGAAGATGCAGGGTTAGTCAGAGCCATCAGGACCTGAAAAAAGGATGAAGGAGCAACAGGAGTGCAAAGAAAAAGCTGGTGGAATGAGGAAAAAATGAAAAATAAAAAAATGAAGCTGAATCGATGAAGTCTGATCAATGGAGCTGAACATACACTGTGTTTCATGGAGTCAGAGAAGATTAAGCTGTGGGGAAGCAGCTCGAGGAGTGGCATGGACTCTCTGGTTAATAACAGGAAGCATAACAAGAGATACACTTCTGATGCGCYGCTGAACTCTTAAGAGAGATCACATATAGAGTTTTACAAGCAGGCACAAAAGACACTATTAGGCGGTATCTTTAGCAACAACTTTTCAAAGGAGGAAACACTGCCCAAATGATCACTTTTATGTACAGTGCTTAGTAAGATGAGGGAGGTGTGCCAACCCACGCAGTTCTGTGAGGAAACTTCTGGAGGAGGGGAAGTAATATGGTGTATGCATAAATATTCATAGTAATGTGGCCTGACAAAGGGCTGAAAATTAAAATGTCTCAAGTGGATTATTGTCAGACCTGTTGACTTCTGTGCCTTCTCCTTCCATTTCAGTCAGACCTGGGCATGTGGTTAGGCTACGATGTAGGCTGAGGTTTTATAGCAGAGTACAGAATATCATCTTTTTGTCTCTTAACAACACAGGAGCACTGTACTGTATGTAACTGTGATTAGTTCACAAATTAAGGTATTTTTCCTACAAGAAGGGCCTTCCTGCCGGGCGTTGGTGGCGCACACCTTTAATCCCAGCACTTGGGAGACAGAGGCAGGCGCATTTCTGAGTTCGAGGCCAGCCTGGTCTACAGAGTGAGTTCCAGGACAGCCAGGGCTACACAGAGAAACCCTGTCTGGAGGAAAAAAAAAAAAATGAAGGGCCTTCCTATCACCTTCAAAGAGGAAGACTGTCAAAAGCCAAGATTTTTATTATAAAACAGTTTCAGATATAATGAAACTTCAAGCAACCATACAACACAGGGCAGAAGTGGAGACACTATCCTGCTGGGGCCAAACTCCCTTGCCAATATTTTTTGTAAATAAAGTTTCATTGGAATGCAATTATATTCAGTAGCTTACCAACTATCTGTACACAGGCATTCCATTACAATGGCAGAGTTGAAAAATTAGAAAAACTTGAAATATTTACTGCTTCATAGAAAAAGTTTGCCAACTCTTACCACAGAGCAAAGAGAGAAAGATCATTGGAGCCTAGAGAGTTTGAAAGGGCACAGTAACTTCCCATTAATTTTTATTATTAATTAGCTGCAAAAGTCCTACTCTAAAAATTGAATGAATAAGTGTGTAATTGGTAATTCGTGGGATATGCGCCACAAAACCCACCTGTGCTACATATACACTTTTAACTTGAATCATAACAATCCCATGATACTTTTTCATGAACCAAACAAATTTTTGTCTCCTGTAGAGAAAACACGCATTGTTTTGTGAGCATGCGCTGGAGTAGAAAGCAGATACAACTCAAGCTTGCCCTGCTTGGTGCCAAAAGGAACTGTTGTGGATGGGTCTGGTGCTGTTCTTGTGAACCAATCCCCTAATGAATAAAGGAGCCAATCACTGGGTGAGTAGGCGGAGGCAGGACTTCCGGGTTGGACAGAGGAAGAGAGGAAGCAGGAGAGAGTTAGGTGCTTTTGGAATGAGGACAGCAGAGGGGTAAATGTAGCTGCTMGAGTTTCCCAGTATCAYGCCGGATCCACAAGGATTCACCACCGGAGGAATCAGATTTTAATAAGGCTTGCAAAATTRKGTTTTAGTTGTGGCTCCCAGAGATTGAGTTACCAYTGTTTCTGAACTAAGTTTGTGTTGTRTTTTCCTTCACACAGTGGCTCGTCTGGGTTCAAGAGAGAAAGGTACAGCAGCCAAACGTGGGTTTGCCTGAGGAATACCACAAAGGCCGAGGGGGATGTGAAGCATGCGGTTGACGTGGTAGCGATCTGCCAGT